>WEKX01016048.1:272659-286166 GCA_013390025.1 Pitta sordida
TCCTTACCCTCCTGGAGGTGGGACATAATTTTCCTTAAGATGACTTGCTCCATAATTTTGCCTGGCACCGAGGTCAGGCTAACAGGTCTATAATTTCCTGGGTGCTCCCTCCTACCCTTCTTATGGATAGGTATCACATTGGCCAACTTCCAATCTTTTGGGACCTCCCCAGTAAGCCAAGACCTCTGATAGATGATTGAGAGAGGCTTAGCAAGCTCATCTGCCAGCTCTCTCAACACTCTAGGATGTAACCCATCAGGTCCCATGGACTTATGAGGGTCTAGATGTACTAGTATGTCCCTTACATCTTCCTCCGGTATTAAAGACGGGTTAGACCATTCCTCATCTCTATCGACTGTATCAAGAGACCCTTGAAGAGACCTTACATTATGTAAGCAGCTGTCTTTACTATTAAAGACAGAGGCAAAAAAATCATTAAGTATCTCTGCCTTTTCCTCATCCCCAGTGATGATGTTGACCTCCTTATCCAGCAGAGATTGGAGATTGCTCTTGTCCCTTTTTTTTGCCATTAATGTACCTGTAAAAGCCTGTAAAAAAAAAGCCATTAATGTACCTGTAAAAGTTGTTAGCATACAAGCAGTTGTGCAAAATAGACTACATAATTCACGGAATCAGTTTTTGCTCTGAAAAACACCTTTACTAGTGTCCTTACAGGAGTTTTATTTCCGGTTCTCAAATCTCTTCTATCCTCACTAATTTCCAGACGTTATTCTACTTCATCTCAGTGCTATGAACAGCCATTTCTTGACAACTTCTTGATACTCTTTGCAATCTTAAATTTAGTAATGCCTTTGACACTGTCTAACATCATCATGGACAAACTGACAATGTATGCATTATACAGTAAACCCTCATTACTTCAGGGTTCTATTATCGCGGGTTCACTTCTTAATGGGATGTTTTCTCCACAAAGATGGTCCTATGTTTTGTGGTGCAAAGAGAGATAGTCATGAATATGCAAATTAGCCCTGCCTGTCGCACTGCCACATGAACCATTGGCTCACTGCTCTGCCAGCCCACACCACATCGAACTTGCAGCACAGCCCACCAGGGCATGGCTGCGCTGGCCTATACCACACCAGACTTCCAGCACGGACCACCAGGGCATGGCTGTGCCAGCCTGCGCCACACTGGGCTCACTGCACGGATTGTCAGGGCACGGCTGCGTCAGCCCATGCTACACCGGACTCGCGGCACCAACTGCTGGGGCTGGTAAAGCTGTTGTTGTTGAAGCTGTTGCTGTTGTTGAAGCTGTTGTTGTTGAGGGTTGCTGGGGTAGTGGGTGAACTGTGCTCAGACATCACGCAGGTCCCCCATCACCAGGACGAGGCGGGCGGCAGCCCTGTTACGACCTGCGACAGTACCTGGGCAGCCACTGCTGCCCCCCGCCTGTTTCCATGGAAACACTGCAATACCTCTGGCACAGGAGACACACCCACAGACATGGTCCCCGCTCCCACTCCACAGTGACACAGGCAAGCACTACTCTGTCTTGTCCAGTGTCCCAGACAGCACCAAAGAATCTCACTCGTGCTGTGTGCCCCACCAAGGGAAATTGACTGCCCAACTGGGTCCTGCCCCTGGGACACCAGGGGCAGGACATCCTGCTGCCAATGCTGGGGGGGCAAGCCCCACACTGCACAAAGGAACATGGCCAGGGAACATGGTCAGTGGGAGTGGGAAGTCGCAGGCAGGACAGCCCCACTGCTGACACGCACACTGGGACACAGCACGGCAGGCAAGACAGCCTCGCTGTCGGGACACAGTGGGGTGGGTGGCTCCCCTGGCACCGGGCAGGCAGGCTCGTCCCAGCACCAGCATGCATGGCTGAACAGCTAAAGGGATTTTTTTTATTCCCAGCACAGTCTCCCTGTGGCCTCCTGTCCCTTTGCGTCGCGGTGAGTGGGGCGTGTCCGACACACTGCTGGAGCACTCTGGGGATGAGGGGGTGGGACGATGGGTGACACTAATTTGCATATTCATGAGCTGCCTAACTACGCAGAGCGAAGGCTTCACAGCGCCTTCAAAGAACCACAGTCCCGCAATAATCAAGGGTCAATTGTATCAGTGGACAGTGACGTGGATTGAAAACAAGAATGGCCAAGCTGAGAGGGTGACATGAAGTACAGCTGGAGGCAAGACACTGCTGCTGTTTCCAGCAATCAGAACTGGGGCCGGTACTGTCTAATAAACTCATTAATAACCTGTATGAAGGGTGCGAAGAGTGATCCTCAGCAAGTTCACACAAACCTGGACAGAGTGGCTAATACACTAGATGGGTGCACTGCTTTTCCAGAGCAGCCTTGACAAGAAGGAGAAGCAATACAAGAAAAACCTCATGAGGTTCAGCAAATGGAAGTGCAAAGTCCTGCACATGGGCTCTGATAATCCCAGGCTCCAGTACAGGCTGAGGTTTGACTGGCCAGAAAGCAGCTCTGCAGAGAAAGACCTTGGGGTCTTTCCAACCAATACGTTGACCATGAGTCATGACCATGCTGCCCTGCACCAAAGAAGGCCAAGACCACTCAGGATTGCATTAGGAACAGCATTGCCAGCAAGTCAAGGTACCTACCTTCCCCTCAGCCCAGGTGACACACAGCTGGAGTGCTGAGTCTGTTGCTGGGCTCCTCTCATTATTTAACCCCAGCCAGCTACCAAGCACCACACAGCTGCTTGCTCATTTCCCCCCAGTGAAATGGGGAAGAGAATAGGAAGAGAACAAGTGAGAAAACTTGTAGATTGAGATCAAGACAGTTTAATAGGGAAAGCAAAAGCCACACATGCAAACAAAGCAAAGGAAGGAATTCATTCACCACTTCCCAGAAGCAGGCAGCGTTCAGTCATCTCCAGGAAAACAGGGCTCCATCACACGCAACAGTTAACTTGGGAAGACACACTGTCACTCCAAACTTTCCTGCCTTAGTCCTTCTTCCACCAGCTTTAACACTGAGCATGGCACTGTATGTATGGAATACCTCTTTGGTCAGCGGGATCAGCTGTCCCAGCTGTGTCCCCTCCCAACTCCTTGTGCATGCCCAGCCTCGCTGCTGGTAGGGCGGTGTGAGAAGCAGAAAAGGCCTTGGCTCCGTGTCAGCACTTCTCAGCTGTAACTAAAATATCCCAGTACCATCAACGCTGTTTCCAGCGCAAATCCAAAACACAGCTCATAACAGCTACTATGAAGAAAATTAACTCTACCCCAGCCAAAACCAGCACAGCACTCCAGCACAAGACAGATTTACTGGAATTAGTCCAGCAAAGGGCAGCTTCGGTGATTAAGAGGCTGAAGCATCTGATATGACAGGATGAGACAGATGAAAGTGTTCCACCCAGACAAGAAAAGGCTCAGGTGGATCCTACCCATGTGTACGGATACTGGATAGGAGTTAACAAAAAAGAGGGAACCAGACTCTTCTCAGTAGTGCCGAGTGACAGTGCAAGAGGCAATTGGCACACATTAAAACACATGAAATTCCATCTGAACACAAAACTATTTTTTTACTCTGTGTGGGTGATCAAATCACGGATCAGGTTGCCAAGAGAGGCTGTGGAATCTCCATCCTTGGACATATCCAAAACACAGTTGGACATTGCCCCAAACAACCTGCCAGCCAGCTGATTCTGCTTGAGTAGGGATTGAATTAGACAATTCCCAGATATTCCTTACAACCTCAACTATTCTGTGAATTCTAAAACAGAGATATTGTTAACATTTTTGTTACCTTATCTTCTTATAAAAGACACATGGGAACAGGACAGAAAAAAATCAATTTAATCTCCAGGTTGTCATCATCTGAATATCAAAATGTTGCTTTCTTAAACTCCTCAGTCCTAAATGAAGACTTCCATTCTCACACATCATACCTGAAGGTTAGGTGGTTTAAAAAAACTTATTGTAATTTATTTTGGTTTAGTTCACATGCACATGTTCTTATCCCCATATTGATTTTCAGTCTAACTGTATCTTCCCCTCTCACATATTTATAGACATGTGAGCTTATTTAGTTTTTATGGGCTCTTATAATATGCTGTCCATTCCTGTGATCAACCTCACAGCCTTTGGCTGCACCTGCTCTAGTTTTAATTCATCCTTCATGAACAGCAGAATGGTACACATTATCCCTAAAAAAAAACCATGATAATGCCTTCTTCTCTGTGCTGTCTATTGTAAATAATTTCTTCACTCTTGATAAGCAAGAGGTCTTTTATTAATCTTGCCAAACTAAATTGGAGAAACTACATAATAAAATAAAAGACTCAGGTGCTTACTTGCACTGCAGTTACAGTCCATACTAGCGTGACTAATAGATGCAAGGCCCCTTTCTGCAGCCTCATCACAATCACAGGGCTATGTCTTGCTGGCTGCTGTTTCATCAAGACCTTGCTTCCAGGCAAGGACAAGTTTAAGTATTCTTATTACAGTTGTATTTCCACCCATGCACATTCTCTGAGGCAGCAGGCTGCTTTTCTCAGGAAATCTTCACCTGCCACTGTAAGATGCCTTGAGAAGTAGAAAAATCTTAGCCATGAGAAGATCTAATTCAACTTAGTCCAGCACATACCAAACTACTCAGCAAAGAGTAGGTGAGTTTGGCTTCCTTTAAACAAAGAGGAAACCTGCATTTTAAATCATGCCTATGAGAAATTTTTTCAAGCTTGTTCTATCTGTGTAGCCTGTTCTCTCTAAAAAGAAGAAATAAGGTCTGAGTTAAAATTTGCAAGAGTGGAAGAAGTGACTTAGGCTCATCAGTCACTTATGAAAATGGACTTTGGGGCTTTGAAATTTACATTCTAAGGAAGTTCCTAAAATAGAGACAACACTGAAGCAGAGCTTTAGCAATAGAGCAGGACATTTCATAGCCCAAAAATAGACATTATCAAAGCAAATACAACTCTGAAGAGACGTAATCTATTTAGAAGAACTTTGGAAGGTAGAAGGTGATGGAAGAAGGGAAAAAGCTAATGAAGAGACCACTTATAACCTATGATGCAAATGAAATACGAACTGATGGCATCTTGAAGCTTGGGATATATTTGTTCCTGAGATACCACATCATCATCATCTATACAGAGTTAGGACAGCCTTGTAATACACTACACTTTTCTGCCCATCCTCCCTAAAATTTTGATGGAAAGTGAGGTAAGAGAGTGATAACACAAAATGGGAGAAATTACTCCTATACTGAGCAATCCAATAGTAGTCTTGTACTCTTTACTCCTTTTTCTTGCAATTATATTGTCTTCAATAAGACTTTGCTTCTGTCTTGACATTTATCATGCCATTAATACGTGAAAGTCTGTTTTCAAATCTCTGTAACTATCATTCCTCTTATCTTGGAAAAAAATTCTTTTCTTGCAGCAAATATATGATGTGAAGAATGGTAGAAGGTAATAGTTTTTGTTTGAACATAATAAAGTCTACAGAACCAAAATAAGCTGAAAAAATAATTCCCATTTTCTGGCCTTTGTAGTCACAACTCCATCCTCAAATATTTTGCTACTTAGAGTGATTGTGCATATTCACTGGAAGGAAACAAAAAGCAATTCAATATTAGGCAGATTTACTGTAGATAAAACTGCAGAGTAAATATCTGTTCACTGAGAACTTATCCTCAATTTATTAGCAAATGTTATCCTCAGTATCTTGATAAATATACACTGCTGTGCATTCTTCTGGTACTCAGCAAAGTCAATTTGCCTCCTTTCTCATGTGTGATTCTGTGATTGTACTCCATGTGAATAAAATCACTCTAGAGAAAGAGACACCTACACTTTGGTTGAGATTGTATTTTTAGAGTGTCAGTCATAGAGATATAAAATAAAGCAGTAGCTCCCTTTTACTGGATAATAAACATAGGTCAACAGCTGAAAAGATACACTTAACAATCTTCTACCAGAATTCTCCCAACCCCTTACTGCTAAGAAAAACAAGTGGGCCACTGCAGCATGTCCCAGAACTATTTTGGTATTGGGGAAAGTGCAAGTTCCAAAGCACTGTGGAAAAACGCCCTGCCAGCTGCTCCTCTCTCATTCAAATGTAGGCTTAAGTGTCTTCCCTGGTCAACTGCTAGATAAAAGCACTTTCAGATTAGTTGCTTTTACATCATTAGTGCCACATCCACAGAGATTTTTAGGGGTCCGAAGACTTAAAGGTTGAAATTAAATGCTGGAAGCTAAGCTAGTATCACACCTCAGCTAACCTACAGTAATTGGCTGTGTAAGCAACAAAAAATGCTATGTAACTCACAGCAGCTCAGCTCCCTTCACTAGGGAGTATCCTCATTCGAATCACTTGTGTCTGCCACATACTAGGAGGACAGAGCACAGAGACCTATTGAGGCACAGTAACATTACCTCATACCAACTGACTCTGCTCTGAGTAATATTTGTATTTAAAAATATAAACCAACTTTCAAAGCTCTGGCACCTGAAAGTCATTGGTGCTTTAACTATCACACCAGTAATGTTAGCCAAGTGCCAGTTGTTCTACCACCCTGCATGCCAAGATCTTGGTTTAGCTGAGCACTTCACACAGAATCACACAGAATATTATGAGTTGGAAGGGACCCACAAGGATCATCTAGTCCAACTCACCATCTAACACCCGTACAGAGACCGAGAGCACATCCCAGAGCATAACACCAACCTAGATCCCTCACAGTCTAGCAGGCCACTCCGAGCCGGAAGGGGCCCAACGTCATCCAGCCCTACACCTCCCTGCTAGACCATGTCACTAAGCTCCTCGTCCAGTCTTCTCTTAAACACCTCCAGGGACGGTGACTCCACCACCTCCCTGGGCAGCCCATTCCAATACGCGATTACTCTCTCCGTGAAAAACCGCTTCCTAATGTTAAGATTGAACCTCCCCTGGCGTAGCTTGAGGCCGTGCCCTCTCGTTCTGGTGTCGTCAGCCTGGAAGAAGAGATCCACACCCATCTGGCTGCATCCTCCCCGCAGGTAGTTGTACACAGCAATGAGGTCCCCTCTGAGCCTCCTCTTCTCCAAACTGAACAGTCCCAGTTCCTGTAGTCGCTCCTCATAGGGCCTACCCTCCAGTCCATTCACCATCCTCGTTGCCCTTCTCTGGACCCTCTCAAGCAGCTCAACATCCCTCTTGAACTGGGGAGCCCAGAACTGCACACAGTACTCAAGATGAGGTCTGACCAGCGCTGTGTACAGGGGAAGGACAACCTCCCTGGACCTACTGACCACACTGTTCCTGATGCAGGCCAGGATGCCATTGGCCTTCTTAGCCACCTGGGCACACTGCTGGCTCATGTTGAGTTTCCTATCAATCAGTACACCCAAGTCTCTCTCCACTTCACCAGTCTCGAGCCACTCCTCCCCCAGCCGATAGCGGTGCACGGGGTTGTTGTGGCCAAAGTGAAGAACCCGGCACTTAGTCTTGTTAAACCTCATACTGTTGGAGCCTGCCCACCTCTCCAGCCTGTCAAGGTCCCTCTGGAGGGCCTTCCTACCCTCCGGCTGTTCAACATTTGCCCCCAGCTTAGTATCATCCGCAAACTTGCTGATGATGGATTCAATTCCCTCGTCCATGTCGTCGATAAAGATGTTGAACAGTACTGGGCCCAACACTGACCCCTGTGGGACTCCACTGGTGACTGGCCGCCAGTCCGATGTTGCACCATTCACCACCACCCTCTGAGCTCGCCCTTCTAACCAGTTTGTAACCCAGCATAAGATGCTCCTTTCCAGCCCAAGTTTCACAAGTTTCACAAGTTTCACATCAAGGACCCATCTCATGCCTAGTGATTACAAGCTATAAGGTCTGTGCTTTTTCTGCTGATCAACCCAACAGATGCTGCGGCCCTTGTGTTACAAGCCTAAAAACAGATTAAAACAGTAGGTATAACACATAGAAGCATTACTAAAGCAGAAGGTGGCATCCCCTACCTTTTCCATAACTGTCTAGAGTCTGGCATACAAAGGGAGGAAGTAAGAAACTACTCAGCTGAGGGGATTCAAACCCAGTTTCTTACATTGTTCTTGGAAGCATAATGGCACAGGCTTTTTTAAAAGAGATTTATAATGAAGTTCATTTTTACAAAGAAAAGTTTAAAAATGTGAACCTCCAGTGAGTCAAAACTTCGGGAAGCAAAAAAAAAGTCATGCACAGATTTCACGAGCTCCTGGAACCTGATTCATATACATGGCACTAATGACAATAATAAGTGCAACAGTGACAATATTAACAGGAGAAAAAGAGTGCTGAAACCAGTTTAGCTTGAAGAAAAAGAAAAGAAAATAGTCTATATGAACTGCACATAAACAGAGCTTCTTGGTCAAGCTGAGTCCAAAAGCCAGACTGACACGGTCTGGCTGCTGATGTCACAATGTTAACCCTTCCCTGTCAAGGAAGTAGTTTTAAGATCAAGCAAGTAGTCATAAGATGTAACATCTCCTCTTTCATCTTGATTGTTTTGCTCCTTCAAATGAACTTTTTCATTAGTATTAGAACCTCCTCTTTCTTCAGAATTAGTTTAAGCTTGCTTGTAAGTTGCAGTCAAAGGTAGGACTGAAGATGACTTATACCAAAACTCAATAGCTATAAGAAAAATAGCACTGAGAGGCTTCAGCTACTACACAGCAGCAGGATACTGCCCAGATTTGTAGAGCCAAAGCTAAATCCAATGCTCTTGTAACTTCAGTGCTGTTGCCTAGCCTAGCTAGATCAGTCTGAGTGTTGCTGTCACCCCTTCAAATGTAATGTGGATATAGTCACAGGTTGTTGTCCTTAGTGTTCTGAACTCATATAGACAGCAAAACTGGCAATTTGCCTTCTCAACTATTTGAGACACTAAAGTTTTGTGAGTTGGCTAGGTTTTATTAGAAACTGGAAAGCAGTAAGTGACATGAAAAACCTGAGAAGCATCCTGGGAATTACATCTATAACTATCCCAAACTTCTAAGACATCCTGAAGACTGCTATTTCAAAATGAAAAGAAGCTAGACATTCACTACACTACATTTTGATTGCCTAACTTAATGCTCGTATGCACTCATATTATACTAAAATTTAAGGAGAAGTAGTTAAGCTGTGAGAAACTCCTATTAGTCTGCCAAAATTAATAATTTTCCCTTTTTACTTTTTCTTAAAGCAATATACATATTACAGTATAGTAACATCTAATTCTATTTTGCAGTACAGGTATAGTACTTAAGATAAATTTGTAATATGTAAATTTATAAATATATATGTAACATATACATATGTTATTTTAGAAATGCATACATAAATATAACATGTTATACAGACATGCAGCCCCATTGAGAAATTGTTTTGAAAAAATGCTTTGGTGATCCAAGCATCCAGGAAACAACCAACACTAACAAAATGCTAGGACTTAGATTTTCTGGGATTTTTACACTCTACTCCCTTTCAACTCTAACCCTTTTATAAGCAATAATCAAGAGGCCATGTGGCAGGTGGAGAGGGAAGAAGTTACAAAGTAGAACAGTCACCTTTCTATCAACTAACCATGAGCACACATCCCATGCAGAATGGCATTGCTGGAAGAATTACTGTCTCCATATCACCTTTTCTACAGTCACAGAATTCACAGAATACTATGAGTTGGAAGGGACCCACAAGGATCATCTAGTCCAACTCACCATCTAACACCCGTACAGAGAGAAAGAACGCACATCCCAGAGCGTTAAACACAAACCTAGTTCCCTCACAGTCTAACAGATCACTTCGAGCCAGAAAGACCCTACACCCCCCAGATAGACCATGTCACTAAGCTCCTCATCGAGTCTTCTCTTAAACACCTCCATGGACGGCGACTCCACCACCTCCCTGGGCAGTCCATTCCAATGTGCAATCACACTGTGAAAAACCGCTTCCTAACATTCAGTCTAAACCTCCCCTGGCGTAGCTTGAGGCCGTGTCATCGGCCTGAAAGAAGAGGTCCACACCCACCTGGAGGCAACCTCCCCGCAGGTAGTTGTATACAGCAATCAGGTCAACCCTGAGCCTCCTCTTCTCCAGACTAAACAATGCCAGTTCCCGTAGCCGCTCCCCATAGGACTTGCCCTCCAGTCCCTTCACCATCCTTGTCGCCCTTCTCTGGACCCGCTCAAGAAGCTCAACATCCTTCTTAAACTGAGGAGCCCAGAACTGGACACGCAACTCAACCTCCCTGGTCCGACTGACCACACTGTTCCTGATGCAGGCCAGGATTTCACGTTTGCTGTAATAAAAAAATTGTTTTAAATATATTCAGGCTGTTCTCAAGGATTTGGGGTTTTTTTCTGCCAATAAGCAAATTCTACTTTCAGTTTCCACCTCAGGAATGAAGGCAAAGGCTGGGAGCTTCTGCTGCAACTTCCATCTGCAGTCTGTCTTGTGTGGGCAGATCCACAAGAAACTCTTCGAGGCAGACTGCAGCTCAGAAGACATTGATGGCTGTGTTTGCACAATGTAGTGACAGTAGATATAAACACCGAGCATGTTTTACATTTCATTTCAGAACATATGAACTACAGGCATTCAGAAGAGAGGACATAAATATCAAGAGGAGAAACCAGTGCCACTGCCTGTCTCCTCACTTTTGCAACAATGGTAGCTATGAAACATGCCACCATACAAATTCAGGATTAAAATCTTTCCCTTTTTTTTTTTTTTTTTTTTTTGATAGAGTAGAAGGGGACATTTAGATTTAACGGTACACAAACATAAAATAAACCAAGAAACAAGCAGTTTTCCTAAATACCAAATGCAAAATGCATGCTACTGGTTGAAGAACAGACTATCTTTTCAAGTTAAAAAGTGAGAAAGAGTATGCATCATGTACTGATACATCTGTAGCTGACACAGAATCAAAATAAAGATAGAGATGGCACAAAGAAAGACAGGAGGGGTTTTTTGTGGGTTACTGTCAATGGAAAATTCAACTTGATTGTCATAAAGAAGAAGCTGTCAGCAAACTTATCACTGATGGTGGCCTGAGAGCTAAGTAGCACTGTTCAAACAATGGGTAGGACCAACATGAGAAAGGAAGTGAAACCCAGAATGTGCTGCTTGGTTCTATCCCATCTGTGGTTCCTCCCAGTAATATTGTTCTGCAGACAAGGCAGAAGCTAGACCCACACTTGGAAGTGCCCTTAAGCACCCAATTCCTATTGATTTCAGTGGGAATTAGTCTTGGCTTTAATGTCTTTGCCCTCCAACAGCAGTGACAAGCTTTTGTACTACACTGTCTCTACCTCAATACTTCTTCAGTAGAAAAGGAGAAAAACACATGTGTGTCTCAGGCATGATTCATGTCCGTTTTGCAAGGAGATTACCACATAGCCAGCACAAAAAGATACATCAAGAACTATATACACAATATGTATGGCTTTTAATAAAAGAGACAGCAGTGGCTGGCTACCACTATATTATCATAAATCTGCCAGAAACTGACAGCATACTCCAATATTAAGAAAATTTCTATTTGCTTCTTTCCCGCCAGGGAGACAGTGTTAATAGTTGGACTGGATGATCCTTGTGGGTCCCTTCCAACTCAGAATATTCTGTGATTCTCTGATTCTTTTACACATATTTGAAAACTAGCTTTAAGGCTCTACAATTGTGTTACATTTAACAGCTACTTTATATGCAAAATGTATTTAGGTACCGCTATCCTGCCTTTCGAGCAGTTTGCATCAGTTTATAATACCACAATGGAATGCATTTAAGGTGACTCTCTTTAGAGTTATATTCTGTTAGCGTTCTAGTCCCCTATGAAAGAACATGACTGAAGGAAAAAGAAAAATAGCATATGGCAGCTACAGTGAATCCTCCCTATATCGCGACTTCTCCTTGACGACCTCGCNAGGCCACAGCAGCCCGGAAAAGCGAACAGATTCTTGGGAGGGGGTCTCCTGAGTCAGAGGGGGCTCAGAAACTGTTCCCTTTGCTTCCCCATGCTCAGCGAGTCCAAGGGGAGAACCAGAAATGTGCCCGAAGCCCGGCAGAGTTCTGGGGGGTGGAGCAATGGGCGTGGCCTGCTTACATATTAACGACCTGCCGTTCTTTGCGAGAATAATGTTTCACGAGGCCTTTGGCCTGTCCCTTTCCTCGTGATGGAGGAGGTATAACTGTATTGCCAAAATAAACACATACCACATCTTGTTCTGAAACCCTGCATGCTACTCAAGTTACTTTAAGAGCAAAAAGAGGGTTTTTTTCAATCAATTCCATTTATTGCCTTCTGGGATCTTTTTTACCCCCCCAACAATAGGATATCCTTGTTGACATTGCAAGGATCTGACATTCAATTTAAAAAAATCAAAGGAAAAATAAAAGCAGCTGTGCTAGAAAATCATGAATGTCAAAGGAAATTGAGAATGCTAGCACAAGTCTTGTTCTCCAGTACATTAGCAGAAACACATTCCAAAAACAGGTTATATCCTAAGAAACCCTGATTAGGGGTAAAAATTATTCTTGCTCTGGAAAAAGAGAGAAATGTGCAACCAGTACTGATATTACTTTTAAGACTTAAATGATTCATGGACCACCAAATACCACCACAGCCACCATTTATTTTTGCATGCCATAGTTTCAACACAGATCTTCAGCACTGACAGCAGACTGATAACATATCTCCTTTAGCATAAATGAGACAGCCAGTGGTCAGACTACACTGCTCCCACAGGAAAAAGTCAGGAAAAGATATTTCTTTCTGGAATAAGGACTTGAAAAAGTAGGATTTAAAACACCATCTGGTCCAGTGCTCTACTCCCAGGCAGACTGTCAGGGTTTAAATGATATTTTGACATTTCTGAATCTGTAGAATAGCCTATATCTGATGACTAGAAAATGCAAGTGAAACCAAACCTCCCCCACCCCAGAAGAGGCCTCCACTCTACAAACTAATTATGGAAAAAATATGAAGAGTGATATGCTAGGAGTTGCACTTAATTTACATCATTTGATCGGTGGGAGGTTATGGTAAGCTGAGTGCTCTGTCTTGAAAGTGATGTTTTTAGTATGAAAATTCCTGAACATAGGAATAAGGAAGTCATCAAGTCATGCAGGAGAAAAACTAGAGAGGCAAAAGCCCAGATGGAACTCAACCTAGCCATTTCTGTTCAGGACAATAAGAAATGTTTCTATAAGTACATCAACAGTAAAAAGACAGGCTGTAACAACCTCCACTCCTTATTGGATGCAAAAGGGAATATAGCAAGTAGCAATGAGGAAAAGGCAGAAATACTTAATACCTTCATTGCCTCTGTTTTCAACAGTAAGACAGACTGCCTGCAGGACAACTGGACTAGTGGGCTGACGGAAGGAGTCAGGGGTGCAATATAACCCCCCTGTAATCCAGGAGGAGGTAGTCAGAGACTTGCTGAGTGGCTTGGATCCTCATAAGTCCATGGGATCAGATGGGATCCATCCCAGCGTGATGCAAAAGCTAGCCGATGAACTTGCCAAGCCACTCTCCATAATTTACCAACAGTCCTGGCTTACTGGTGA
>WEKX01016048.1:286340-301480 GCA_013390025.1 Pitta sordida
GTATCAGGAACAGTGTGGTCAGTCGGACTAGGGAAGTTATCCTTCCCCTGTACTCGGCGCTGGTCAGACCACATCTTGAGTACTGTGTGCAGTTCTGGGCTCCCCAGTTTAAGAAGGATGTTGAGCGGCTTGAGAGGGTCCAGAGAAGGGCGACAAGGATGGTGAAAGGACTGGAAGACAAGCCCTATGAGGAGCGGCTACGGGAACTGGGGTTGTTCAGCCTGGAGGAGACTCAGATGTGACCTGATTGCTGTGTTACAACTACCTGAGAGGAGGGTGCTGCCAGGTGGGTGTGGATCTCTTCTGACAATCTCGTCTGGGCTGATGACACCAGAACGAGAGGACATGGCCTTAAGCTACGCCAGGGGAGGTTTAGACTGAATGTTAGGAAGAGGTTTTTCACAGAGAGTGATCACTCATCGGAATGGTCTGCCCAGGGAGGTGGTGGAGTTGCTGTACCTGGAGGTGTTTAAGAGAAGACTCGATGAGGATCTCAGTGACATGGTCTAGTATGTGGGGAGTTGGTCTGGATGGTCCTGTGGGTAGTGCCATGGTTTGGTGTTGGGTTACAGGTTGGACCTGATGATCTCCAAGGTCTCTCCCAACCTTGTTAATACTGTAATATTGTGATGCTGTGAATGCCTAGATCTGCAGGCATCGTCACTGGCTTACAACAATTTGGGATACTGTAAGCACATCAGAACAGTTAGCAACAATTGTCTGATAAAACAATACAGAAAAATAGCTGCTTTATTTTCTTTATCTGTTAGAAATTTTGTATCAAGGTGCTGATATCATTAGACAAGTAAACTAAGACCTCCAGCTTGCAGGTAGTCAAGTTTCCCTCTCTCACCGACAAATAATGAGAATTAATGTTTTTAATCTGCCAGGTGATAGAAGTGTCACCTAAATAACTGAATGATTTGTGCTCCTCCTGAAGACAATTATCCTAAAGTTGTTTATGTACGATGCATGGAATAAACTTGTCTCCCTTCTGAAGAGATTTACATTGTCTTACCGCAACTCTACCATTTACTTCTATGCATAAAAACCTAGACTGTAATAAACTTAAAGCTAAGTACATTTTCAGAGATGTTCGCCTGTTTAAATATCACATTTTAGGAATAAAAGGTTGGCTCTTTGTTAAGAGGGGAAGATCAGAAATACCATATGCAACAAGGTATCAAAAATGGTGGCTGGCAGCATCAGCAAACTACTTTCACTGATGTAAAGACCAAGATCATAATTCACATGGGGAAATGAAATAGCATTTTTACTAGCTGTAGCTCACATGCACCATATAAGCATCTTTGTTCTTTTCGTGTCGTTCATATTGGCCTTTCCCTTTCTATTCCATTCCTCTTATGCTCACCCTTGTTACTTCAGTTTTCAGAAATTCTTTCCATAATTCCACTTCACCCTACTTTCAGATCAGCCTAGAAGACACTGCCTGCATGTTCTCAAACATCAACCACTTCATTCTTGAAAACAGCTGAGGAGCAAAGGAAAGATAAAAAAAGACCCAAAACAAGTTACCTTGCAACTACTTCAGTCTTCTTTTGCACGCAAGTGGGCAATTTGAGATGTTTCCACTGTTGGAAGATGGAGACTTTTTAAAGGAAAATTTAAAATTTTTGTATACTAAGTATTTCAAAACAAAGTAATAATGGTTAGCTTTACTTCACCCTTGCAAAATAATTGTCTAGGATTTACAGAGGCCAGTCTAGCCTGGGTTACTGCTTGAAACCATTCCTTGTCAGTAAAATCAGTATCATGGCTAATATGAGTCTACTTAAGTGACTCTTGATGAGTCACTTCAGTGACTACTTAAATTATCTGCTTAAGTCATTTGGATACTCGTTTCTGCACACTGTTACTATTAACGTAATAGAAATAATGCTACTTGATAAGCCAGTGGTTCTGTTGTTTCCAGGAGCATTTGTAAAATAGAAAATCCTTCAAAGGATATTATAAGAAGCACCGACGTGACAAGTCCAAGAACTGTCTGGCCATGTGGGAATTTTCTTCTAATCACAGAAAATTAATTTTTACACTGAATTCTCAGACTTGATTTCAGCTATTCCAAGTTTCTTTTTCTATATCCATATAGCAAAACTTATTATCAGAGACCCATGTCAGAATGTTAAGAATGTAACATTTGATTTTGCTTGAACTTTTATAAGACATCCATGTTTACATTTTTAAGTAAAAACTCTTCTGAAATACAGTTATAGAAACATTTTGGGTGACATAAAACCACCAAGGGCCTAATCCTCCAGACCTTCAATTATGACAATGAAAAATAAAGAAATAGGACTGATTTGTCTTGTAGTAGGAGTTGAGGAGAAAAAATCATTACCAAATATTGAAAGTTTTCAGGTACAGAAGGCACAAGTTATACTTCCATAGCATTTCTATCTACATCCATTTAATTTTTTAATTTGAAGTCTTCTATTTCCTTTAAAATGCATACAGAAAATGCTACTACAGATAATAGCACAAATCAAATTACGTACTACATATTATCAAATAAATATTTTAACAAGTACCAATAAAGAGTAAGTACAGTATGGTCATGAAATTATGAAAGTCATCAAGGCATACAATAAGAGATGAAGGCAGAGAGCAGATCCTACTTCCTATCTCTGAACCACACACACAATCACTAAGTAGCCTGGTTAAAATTTTGAAGAGGAAAGATTCATGCAACAGACTTATACTAAGCCATACAGTTCACCAAAATGAGACACAGAAGAAAGAAAACAGCCATCTGACCACTTCTGCCCTTTTTCTGTCCAGAATTCAATCTCCCATGCTCTGCAACATCTTTACAACATCCACTAAATGTCCTGAAAGATCTCCTAAAGGGCAATAAACAATATTAACACTGACCATCCATCCAGGAAAGTCGTTTTCATAGATGACACTGTACCATTCTGCACGCTTTTCTGCAGTGGAGTAACTGAGACATAAAAATCATATTTCAAGGGAGTTGCTGAGTATGTTTGTTTAAAGACTTAAAACCCATGTGAAGTGAAAAAAAATTGTGCAACTTTTCCAAGCTCTTTCAGGCTATTCGGTGAAATTGTTTGGAACTGAAGGAAGAGCAATGAAGCATTAAAATAAACCAAATGCAAACAAAACACGAATGAAATACTAAAAATATAAATCAACTAGCAATTTCCTTGTGTGTGCATGTGGTTTTGCTGCTGTTACAGTCTTCGGATTACAATCAACTGTGCTAAAATTTGAAGTAATCTTTAAACAGACCAGCCATTCCACACAGCAAAACAGGCCTAATTGTCCTAATAGTTATGCCTCATATAACTTTCTTACTGTCAGGATAATCTTATCACTGTAGAAATAAGCAGGTATAATGGGGAAAAAAAGGAAAAGCACAAAGGTTACTGGGAAACACAGAATCTTTTAAAAACAAGGTGACTCATATATTCTGTATGCCTCCTCCCAGTCCCAATTTTTTTATATATTTAAGTACTGTACAAGGTACCGTTTTTTATTCCTTTTAAGAAATAGAGTTCCAAACTTCATCAGAAATCAGGGCACAACCAATGACCAGCTCCCTAGGACTCCTTCCTTGCAGACTTTACTATAGAGCTGCTCCTTTCTCCACTATGCCCTTCCGTCCAGCCATTAAGCCTCATTTTAGTCATTGGGAGCTTAGCTGTCCACCTCAGCAGACATTGCCTTCATTGCACTCTTTGCTGGAATTCTTACCCTTGGATGAGGCTTTTCTTTACCAGACGTAGTCCTCTCCCACTCTTAGCACCTCAGTGCGGATCTGCTCTTTGCTGGTACTCTGTAGGTTAATCCAGCTACCTACAACTCCTTCTCATATTTAGTTTTTTATTTACTTTTGTGCTCTCACACAGTGACAATTCATTCACACACATGATAGCTGCCCCTATGCTATAGCATTCAACTGTGTCTCTCTCTGACCTTAACAAATGCGTACTGCCTTCTGAAGATCCAGGAAGACTCACCCACTCCCTGGCATAATCCTATACATACATACATTCAGGTTCGTTCCACATATTGCCTTACATGTACTGTTTGAGCACATTCTTTTCCCCACACTCACTCAATCACACCCTCTTCTTCCTCTAGTACTCTCCAACTTTTATAGCACAGATATATATTACTCACAAAACTGAAGTTTCAAAGTTATGTTAGATGCGCATGTTAACAAGTAAGAATGCTAAAGGTCAATGCGTTAAGAAGCTGTCGTGCGGCTTCAGAAAGAAAAGGTAAAGTGGAATATGCATCAGTTAGCAGCCCACAAAACAGTCATCCAATGGTTTACCCAAGAAGACAACATATAAGAACATCCTGTTTGAGTTTATATTATGCCCACATTGAACAGGTGCTACACAGTGTTCTTATGATGAAATAAGATTACCTAAGTAGCTGGATTCATAAAGCATTACTCAAAAAGAAAATATCTGAAAGTATAGTTTCTTTATATCATTTTCCATCTGAAATAGGCTTTAGTATTTAGATGTATTCACCAAGAAATGCAATGAGGTAACATACTGTAAATCAAGTTAAAGCTCATAATGTAGCAAATGCTTGAAAACTACAGACATGAAAGATATCTTCAAATATCTGTCAAGAGAGCAATACCATGGTTGCATCTGTTGAAGTATACAGTCCCTAACATAAGCATGAATTTTACAGTATCTTTAGAAATTAGTCTACTGAAGCAGTTTCTCTACATGAATCAAAATCATTTAAACGGGAAAGTCAATAAAAGAACAAATCTTACCTTAAAATAAACTACTCTTTCTGTATAATACACATACATTATATGCATTTAAAAATCATTGAGGAAGGGTAGTGTCAGCACTAATTTTAAATTTGTATAGTAAAGCACTTGTAAGACATGTTCATTCTTTATAATTCAGACTTTATTTTAGAAGAGGCCTGAATGAGGACAAATCGAGTGGCAGACACCACTTCATAGTTAAAAGGGACTGCTCTAGGAAAAGTGTATCACTACAGTCCACTCAATACAGAATCACAGAATTCACAGAGTCTGAGATCATCAAGTCCAACCTTTGACCAACCACCTTGTCACCTAGACCAAAGCAATAAGTGCCACATCCAGTCTCTCCTTAAATACCTCCAGAGACAATGATTCCTCCACCTCCCTGGGCAGTCCATTCCAATGTCCAATCACTCTTTCTGTAAAGAAATTCTTCCTAATGTCCAACCTAAACTTCCCTGGCACAGCTTAAGACTGTGTCCTCTTATCCTACTGCGGGTTACCTGGGAGAAGAGAACAACTTTCACCTGATTATAACCTCCTTTCAGGGAGTTATACAGAGTGATAAGGTCTTCCCTGAGCCTCCTCTTCTCCAGGCGAAACAACCCCGGTTCCTTCAAACACTCCTCCTAGGGCCTGTGCTCCAGTTCCTTCACCACCCTTGTTGTCCTTCTTTGGACACACTCCAGGATGCCACTGGCCTTCTTGGCCACCTTGGCACACTGTTGGCTCATGTTCAGTTTCCTGTCAATCAGCACCCCCAGGTCCCTTTCTGCCCGGCTGCTCTCCAGCCACTCCATCCCCCGCTTGTAGCACTGCAGGTGGTTGCTGTGGCTAAAGTGCAAGACCTGGCACTTGCTCTTGTTGAACCTCATACAGTTGGATTCAGCCCATCTATCCAGCCTGTCCAGGTCCCTCTGCAGAGACGTCCTGCAGATCAACACTCCCCCCCAACTTAGTGTCATCTTCAAATTTGGTGTTATCATACAATTCATATGTAATTATTAGTAATTTGAATGGTCTAGAATGAAAAGATTTTATGATCTCTAACACTGGGGCAATGCTTACACATCCAACTCAAAATACTCTAACAAAGCACAACACTAGTTCCACAACTGGATCTATTCAGGTTACTTTCACATACATGAAAGGCCCAAACAACTTTGGTAGAACTTTGTCAAAATTCATGTGGCAGCAGTCTAGAGACAAAGGGGATATCACTTTCCAAGGTAAAAAAAGATAAAATTAAACATCACTGTGATAATCAGAGAAAATCAGAAGGAAGGAAGGATAAAGGCTGAAAAGCACATCCTCAGCATTTATATTACAGAATGTTGTGTGGGTTTTATTTATTTATTTAACTTGATTTTGTTTGATGTCACGTACAATGCATCTCTAGAAATTATCTGCAAGTATGTCAACAGTTTTGGTCCTATTATCAGGGGATAACAAGTACCCAAGTGCAAAGTCCAAATACTCAATAGCAAAATGTTATTTCAGATACATTCCAAGGCAAGTATCTTGACTGTAATATGTAGATGCTTTCAAAAGACATCCCACCACTTTTAATAGCAACAAATTTACAGTTGCAAATACAAATCATCTCTTAGCACTTCCATAACCAGGATATGACTTGCAAAGCCTACGCCTTCTAACCATCTAAACTAGATTTTTGCTCAGTCAAATTCTAAATCCTATTCCAAACTTAATTCAAAACATAGTACGTATCTTCATTTCTTTTAAAACACAAAATTACAAGATATGTAGTAAAGCACTGTCATTGGTGGATCACTCTTAAAAGCTTCCTGCTAATACCAACAATCAAGAGGATGTGTTTAATCCACGAGACCTTTACTCCGTTCCTAGAATTAGTCTTCATGATTCAGGCAGAAGGAAAATGGGACAAACGCTGAAGCACGGAAATCAGGTCTATAATTATCATCAGGAGAGACCAAAAGTTGGTTTTGTTATGTTTTCACTAATGCTTTGCTATTGCAAGAAGTTTCTTTCTTATATACATACGTTTAGACAAAACTCTTAAAAATAGTAACAGTAAGGTTCAGGAAATAATATAAAATGAATAGAAGGCTCATCCTTTTACATCCTGTGCAAAATGCTAAAACTGGATACTAAATAAGAATTAAAGTTCCCTAAACTTTTATTTCAAAGTTGTACTTTGGTATATAATTTATATAAATGTAACAAAGGAGATACACTGCCTTGTAAGAAATTTTACTGTTTTTTCTCCTATCCTTTATCCACAGTGAAAATATTAAGGACTTATTCAGAAGAATCAGTTTTAATTTAATAAGAAATTTTACTCCTTTATAATCCATTTATTCCAGTAAAAGCAATATTAAAATTTATACTAAATGGAAGACAAAGCTTCTTAAAATCAAATTTTAGCACTAAATATGCATGACGCTGCTAAAACTTCTGTCAGGTCTCCACACTCCCATTTAATCTGTTGAGAATGAGATGGACTCAGCACCATCCCTGAAAACTCACCTACACAGCCACACAAGTAAGGAAGCCCTGAGGAAAGGCTGCAAACAATTGTCACAATGTAAGTCAACTAGGATTACATGAACAGTTCTATCTACTATGGTCAATGAAGTAAAGTTATGAAGCTTGCACAAGCATGGTGGGAGGGTAGAATTTGTTGCATTCATTATTTAACTTAATACGACAACAAATGAAGTAATACAGCAAAAGTAGAATAATAAAAAAATCAAAAAGCAGCCTTCAAATGACTGGCATGGCCATAACCTGAAGAGACATGGTCTATCAAAACTAGCAAAAGATAGACTAGATAAATTCTAAAATTAACAAAACTTTCCTCCTCTTCCCGAGAAACACTTAATTGCTACAGGAGAAAACATTTTTTTTTCCCTGTGGAGAAATCTGAAAGAGCTGGATTTGTTCCCAAACTCGAGAAATAGGGAACTTTAATAAAACAATGGACAGATCAATTCTTACCGTGGTTCAGCTTTACAAGCAGTAACAATGGAAAAGGTATTAATTTACAGCACACTAGCACTAAACACAGTCTCATCAATATTTTAACAGTTGTCATCAAGAGAACAGTAAAATCTGAGCATCGTTACACTGAAAGATGTTAAGCTGTTAACATACACCTCCATGAGAGGTTGAATTACAGAGTCAAACACCTACAGACTTTGATGTGAAATCGCCCACATTTATTGTCTCTCAGGACATGGCTCAGTAACCATTTACTCAGCTTCTACTGGGAACCAGCAGTAGTTATTACAAAGTAATATTACATTAAGGTACATTAAGTTTGGGAGAAATTCCAAGAGGAAAACTTGATTTTATTCTGTATCACTGCATTTTTTGTATAAATGCTTTTTTTTTAATTTATCATCCTAAAATTTGGGAAGTTACAATTACTTTTAAGAAAAACTGTATCACTGGTGAATGAGTCTCAAAACTACCTGCACACACATATTGGACTACTATCATGAGTTGGAAGGGACCCAAAAAAAAACTCAAATACTTACAAAAAGAAAGAAGTTTCAACAGACACTTATCAAAGTGTGCAATTTAAGTAAATTACAATTAAATAAATGTACATATTTAAATAATTCATATGGATTGTACAATAACGAAAAACACCCTGAGCATTGGTTCTGAGGAACAGAACGCAAAGCATGTGGAAACCACAAGGCTAAAATCCAGAGTGACCATCCTACCTCTATCAGCATGTACATTTACATGCAGATCTTCTATTTGCCCACAGACTTCCCTGCATGATTTTCTATGTGCAAAACCAAAAGAGGCACACAACTGTACCCCTGACCTCAGCAGAGCCCTTAGGAATAGCTTAAATGCTACCTTCTGCTGGCCCTCATAAAACTCGGAGGTTCAACTCTTAAGCTGCAAGCAGCTCCAGTATGTATAATTAGTAACAGTAGACGAACCACAGCCTGAAACAAAAGCACTGAAATAAAAGTGATAATACCAGATGACACTGTAATTTGGCTCCAAGGCTAGTAACATGGCCAGTCATCATACACTCTCTTTGAAAAGAGAGCAACAATCAGCTTGCATGTCTAGACGTTTTCAAGTAGTCCACAATCAATCTTAAGAGTCTTGTAATGGGTCATAAAAATGATAATGACTAACTATGACTAAAAAATCGTGTACTACCTATTATAAGTCTACTCCACCCATGTTGACTTACAGATCCATGATTATTTTAGATATATTTTCCAACCTAAAGGATTCTATGATTTTATCATCTGCTCTTTTTAAAAGGTAGCTTCCAACAAGAAATTTTAAGCCTGATTAAATTCGTAAGGGTCAAGGTCAACATTTTGGAACGAAAACTTCAGACAAAAACAGTGAGGAGGATTCAGGGGCGTTTTTTGCCTTCTCTCCCACCACACCTTGTAGTAATCATTTTTTCTGCTTACCTTTGAAATTCACCCAGATACAAGAGCAAAATTTAATCATTGTTTACTTCTCATGTCGAATTATCCTTAGTAATTATCTCAAGCATTTCTTGGACTTACAGGTACACAAAATAGCTTTAACTCCTATTTAGCAGAGTTCCTCATAAAGCATAGCTTGGTCAAGCCTCCAATGTTTCTGCCACAAATTAGAGTACTTTTCTACAGTCAAAGAAGATGTGCATTATCATACAAACTCTTCTGCTAGATTTATGTACAATCTCGAATCAGAAATAGACAGGCTCAAATAGTCAGTAACTTGGCTCCACAAACATAACAAAATAAACATAAAAAATAAATGACCTGCTCTGTGGGACTTGAGGATCAAGCCTAGCAAGGCAGACTTCCGTTACATTAGGAAAGAAGACTGCCTAAATGACATTCTGCCCTTCCATTTTCGTTGCGTCTGATAATAATACAACTACCATTTTTTTATTAATCTGGCTTCTAAGAAGTAGATTCTGGCAGAAAGAGCTGCATGGTTTTGAGATGGGGCCACTATCAATTCTTTCCCTCAGCCCACTGCTGGAAAACATATTCCACAGTAGATTTAGCCAAACAGAATATGTGGCCATCGCTTGGCAACTTTCTTCGTGGTCCAATTTCCTCTGCACCTTGAAATAGGACTCTGGAGCAGTTGATCCTTGCCATAGGCTTGCTGCTTTAGCTGCTGTGGGAGTGCTAACATCTTACCACAGATAGACCTCCAAAAGTATTTCAGTCTTTTCTCAGCTTTGAGTCAGTGAAGTCCTATTTTATCTGAGAAGCCCAACTCCTCAAAACCTAGACATATTTTATTCTTTTTTATTCAGGAAACTTAACAAGGACCAATGAAGAACTTACTCATACTATTACTGTCTTTATGGAGCCACACTTCTAATTTTCTTTGCACATGAAGTAGGATTTCACTGCAATCACTAGAAGGCATAACCTTACCACTGAACAAACCTAGTAAGTCATATAGTCTCTCCACACTGCATCTACTTACACTAAAAATAGTCTACTACCAGAATTAAATCAAAAGTTGAATAACAAAACTGTTAGAGCAATGAATTAATAACTAAGGTGGAGAAAATACTCAGGACCCAATTGTGAAACACATCTTTCATGGAAGGAATATTTATGACTTTAAAGTAAACAACAGGAGATCCCACTAAGCCCTAAAGGCTTAGAATCTTAAACACAAATTTAAGATTACATAATCTCACAGTAAATCTGAAATACACAGAATATTCTGAGTTGGAAGGGACCCACAAGGATCATTGAGTCCAACTCTTAAACAGCACCACTGCCTCCCTGGTGGGAATCGAACCCCCGGTCTCCTGCATGAGAGGCAGGGACACTCACCACTGTACCAAAGTGGACAATCCCTTAAGAATTTTCCACCCAACAATGATTTTAATTAATACTTACTTATTTCATGAAGTCTGGACAAATCCTTTGGGGTTTAGGTTGCCCCTATGACAGAGATAAAAGAATCTTGCATTAGTTTAAAAAAAATCTTCTTCAGGTATTTTAATGAAGTTGTTTATCATCAATATAACTTTATTCTAGAAGCCCAATAATATATGCTAAACAGTTGTGTAAAGTACTACTTTTTCTATTTCGCTAAAAAGTTCAATTTTAGCAAATCCAAACCAATCACAATTCACTGAACACAAAAATAATTTTAAAAAATCATGCAATTATCTAAATATATAAACAGGCTCAGATATTTACTTTCAAATGAACATAGCTACATCTAATTGATTCTCCCCTTTAATTAACTGCTGATTATTATTTATCCACATTTATAAGTGTGTGATACTAAACACTATCTTTACTGGCAGGGTCACTGTTACCAGACATCAAAGGAATGCTAACTACACTTTTTGATAAAATTCAAGATTATAAAGCTGCATTGGCAGACAGTAATACATAGATGTAATTGTATGTGGGTCATACATGCTGTTCAATGATAAAAAAAAAAAGGGAAAAGATATTTGCTGACACCCATAGCTGTACTCTAGATTCACCTGAAAACTGGGGAGCCCTGTGGATGGTGAATGCAATCCCTATCATAATGAGCACACACTATGTGTGTGCTTTAAAGTGCAGCTTACAGCAGATTCAGGTGACAACGTGGTTCTAAGGCTAAAGACACTGCAGGACTCACTTTATAAAAGCTCCTTTATGCAGAAGCAGGATTTAGAAATATCTAAGTGTTCCATTTTTTTAAGTTCTCCCTGTTCAGTGTTTACCAGAGGAGAGTGCACGTATGAATTGTCGAGATTTCTGCATATTTTCTGGCACTTAAAAGCATTTTAAGACTAATGCTGGTGTTTTCATAACTCCTAAATCATTAGAAAGATGGTATTTTAAGTCTGGAGGAAAGTTCACTTGGCACTGGTCTCACTTGTGTGCTTACCTAGAGAAATTTTTTTCCTGCCAAATACACACCTTAAATAAGAACAAACCCAGTGAATCTTTACCATAAACCAAATGTTCTTATATCAAAATATGTTTAAGATTTTTTTCTAGGTTCGGGAAGGGTGCTAATCAGTCTGGCTGTCAGGTTAACCTTTCCAACCTAAACACTACAGTTACTTCAAGTTCTGCTGAAATGATGACTGGGCCTTCAGCTGCAGACAGCCCTTCATTCCTCTACAGTGCAGCCAAATGAGGATTTACTGTTTCTAAAGCCCACAGTAGCTCTGTTAACTTTTGGATTTTTGTCCTGGTATAACTGTAGAATACCAAAGAAATGCTATAACTGTGACAGAGCAAATTATCATCTAGAATAAATTACAACTAAAGACACTGGTTTCCTAATATAAAGTAATTAATTTGGTGTGCTATTTGCTGAGGTGAGAAGAAAAATTAAGTACCCATTCCTCTTCAGAGCAAATATTAAGTGGAGGACTGACAGCACCTCCAATGCAAATATTTCTTTTTTATTAACCATCATAAACTAAGCATGGAAAAGAAAGTCACATAAAACTTGCCAGAACATAGTTATTGAACACTGCAGTTTCTAATCTCGGCAATAAATGTAGGTCAAGGGAACTGGAAAATCTAATTACTCTGTAAATTTTTAAACCTGTTTCTTTCTTCTCAAGGAAAAGAAAATTGTTCCCTCACATTTAAGTAGACTTCATGTCAAAGTGTAACTACAGCCAGGTGGAAAGTTTTTTTGCCTGAATGTAGACGCTTCTAAACTTCCTTTAAAGTATCTTTGCATCCTGCATTGTACACTCAGTTACTTCACAATTACTATAGCTAAATGGCAAAAATCCAGAGACATTGTTTAAAAAAAAACAAAAAAACCCACAACCTACAGACAAAACCTGTCATCTCTGAGCAAAACTGATCTTTGGTACTACACTTTAGCAGTTCCTCTCAGTAATATAAATCACGCAATCATAATTTCACACCCAGTATTCATACACTGCATTAAAATACAAAGCAATGCATCATTACGGAACTGGTTTGAATACAAGAATCTGATAACACTGTTAATATTAATTATTCACTGGTTATTTGACTGTTTCACATAGTTGATGCTGACTTCAGTGTAATCACATACTGTGTAACTTAGAATAATTTTTAAAATAGAAAAACCTTGAAGATTCAAGCCTCCTTACGACACTAAAAACCAAAGGCCATTTAAAAACCACATATCCAAAGACAAATTTTTTTAAAAAAATTCAGGCATTTAAGAAGAATTAACAGTATAATGAGCCTCAACTTCTCTCAAAAAAAGGATGCACCTCTCAAAACAAAATCCCTGAAAGTCCAAAAACCAAAGAGTCCTACCACTTCCCACTTTAGGATTCGTCCATCATTATTTTTTAGTGGTTTTCCACAAAGTTGTTTCTTTTATTTTGTTAAATAAAAGCCTGAATACATATAGTCAGAAGTCGGGTCTTTCACGAAACCAAAGAGAGCCCCAAAGAATGTACAAGTCATTGGAGTTGTAATCGTGTTTGAGGATGCATGGAGGATCAGCTGTAACTACAGCCAGCCTACTGACTGGCCCCTCTCACACAGCTCCGTTTCGGCTCCCACCTCTTTGATACGTGACAAAGAAAGTTACACAACCGACAGATTTGTGTGTTGCGTTCTGATTTGGCAGTCAAATGTTTTGTTTGGTTTTGGGGGGTGGGAGGAGTGAATTGTACAGAAGTGGAAAACCCGGTCTAAGGTCATCTGATCTTTGGACACTGCTCTTGTTAAGTATAAATCCTACTTTTGAACTTCCTCCAATTGCATGAGAGGTGAAGCCTCTCAACCAAACAAAACAGAGCACAACAGCAAAAAGATAATTCAGAAATATCTATACTGAAGATTTAAAATGGGCTTGTCTTAAAAGATAAACATTGAAATAGTAAACTCCAGGAACAACCTAAATATGAGTTCTATCATGGTCTACTATAAAAGGCAAAAGAATGGCAATATTTTTTTTCTGCTACATGCACTTGATGAAGGATATTGACACTGTTTATAAACATTTGTCCTTTAAACCACACGGTAATACAGCAAACCATACCACATTCCCTTTTCTGTATCATGGATGAATTTATGAATACAAGCAACAAAACCATTCCTCAGCCATTTCAAAGCTTTCAGATGTCAACTCTATAAACTCTGAATTAAAAATTTCAGACACTAATTAAGAATCAGCTCTTCCCTACCCACCTCCCCCCCAAAAAAACCCCAAAAAATCCATTAAATTACTAAAATCATATGTAGCCTGAGGTCTAATTGCTGATTCACAGTAATAAATGAGATCTGGATCTGCACTGAACGAGGAGAAAATGAAGAAATCTTAGTTGCCAGTCGATTTGGAAAGTGGCAGAAGTGACAGGGGTCTTCTTAAAAAGATATGTTTATACAAGTAATTAACATGTAAAAGCAAATTAAATATGAAGGTTCCTTATCTTTAGGTGCTTCATTTGACAGATTATAAGTTCACACAAAACGAAATAAATCAATAAAATTGATCCCTTCCTTCAACTTCCATAGTTTTCAAGCTTTACATTGCACCAACTTAGTTCATATACTTTAGAATAGAAGGTCTAAATTTCACCAAGAATCAGAGCATGTAGTCATGATGAACCCATCTCCCTATGACACGTGCCACACACAGTATACAAACACTGTCAAAATGTAACCTTAGGATGAAAAAAATAAGTGTTCTGGAAGAGCAAGACACTAGTAGGACAGAAGATTAAAGCCCACTGGTCCACTCAGCACAGAAGAGCCTGCTGCAACGTCAGTAAGATTCACATGAAGGGACAAATCTATGAAACAGTTTGGAGGGGTGATTTCTACAATGACATACCACTACGATAAGGATGCACTACCTGTTGTCTGCCAACACAACTGAGCAATCTTCCATGCCCAAGCACTAAATGAGCTGATGGCTACTTGCTGTTGACAGAAATCCGAGGGCAATGAAGAGCAGTATTTTCTTTCTTTGCTTTTGAGTTGGGGTTTGTGGGAATTTTTTTACGACAATCAGGGCTTTAACCACGATAGATGATATAAAAAGGCATGAGGATAGCCAACTTCTTCCAGGCTTGCTGGCAGCACTGGAAATGCCTTTTACGTATTCTTAGCTCCCAAATAATATTACGCCAACAAAACCAAACCAGCGTGAGCTCTACGCAGCCTGTGTACACCCCTATCTTCTAAAAACAGGTCACGCCATTTCTAACAGGGTTTAACTTACACTGCCAAAGCTTACACTCTTACTGCGGCACTTGAGCCACGTGTATCCCCCATCTACCGGGCAGGGAAAGCCTGGCACACCTACGCCAGGCTCGGTGCTATGGCGGCTGCCGGCACACACTACATCCCTCCGGGCCGCGGGAGCAGCGCCGGGCAGGGCCCCGCCAGCCCCG
>WEKX01016048.1:301662-316720 GCA_013390025.1 Pitta sordida
GGGCGGTGGGGCGCGCGCCCACGTGCGCGGCGGAGCCTTTGTGCGCGGCCCCGGCGCCGCTCGGCGGGGAGGGAGCGGGGGAAGGAGGGGCCGGTCCTGGAACGGAGCACCGCGGCACATACCGCCCCGGCTGGAACTCCGCGGTTGTCCTTTGTGTGCCCGCAGCGCGCAGCAAACCGGTTAATGTGTAATGGCGCGTGGAGGGTAGGGCTGGTGTGTCGCCCTGAAGGCAAACCCTCTGCCCCGCACGGGTGGGATAAAAAAAAAACTTGTGCTTGGAAACCCTGGTTTTCTCACGAAGACTGTAAAACAGGGCTTAGGAATATCTTTGTGAAGGAGGTAGCGGTCGCCCGGGGTTTTATGTTGCAGCAGAATCGGGAGGCGGCAACAAAGTTGTCCCGTGTTCCGAGCGAAGGTCAATGGCGCTGCCCGTTATCTGGGCTCTCGGCCCGTGGTTTCGTTGCACAATGCGTTCAGGGATGGTCTCAGGCTGGAAGCATACAATTTTCTGATTTGTGTTTTCATTTTCTTGTTTACTAGCTATGAAATAAATAAAGAGGTTAGGGATTGGGGTTTTTTTTTTCCCTTAATCTATGTGCTGGAAGATGCTGATGTCCTTCTCAAGCTGTCAGTGGGAATTGTCTTGCTTCAACATTTACTAAGCAGCAGGAACAAGCCTGATCTCAAAATACAGACCCTGGAATTCAGGCAAAAAAATTATTTAGTGTTCTAGTGTATGCCATGCTCTGTGTGGTATAAATGGCAGCCTTGGGACCATGCTGATCAGCTTTTCTTAATATTATAAGGGAGAAAGGCACCCAGCAGGAATCTTGCAAGGTTTTGCTATTGGTCTGGCTTTTCTTTGGTCTCTGATGCTCCAGAGTGCTTCCCCAGTTGTGTGACTTTAGTATTTATTTTTGGATGCTACTCCAGCTTATACTTATTTGGAGCTCAGATGCCCCAGCCACTGGTACAGCTTCTTTGAACCAATTAAAGTGAGAAACTCATGGTAATTGTCAGTAATTTCTATTCATTCTTCATTTCCTGATGCACATTCTTGTTACTTCCTTTTAATCTTGCATCCACATGAGATGACTAGGTGCTTCATATTATTGTTTGTGTGTATTAACATCTTCTGAGGCTAAGGAGGCTAGTAGCAGCTTTTTTGGGCTGTGTAAGAGTGGGTCTGACACTTACTGCATCAGAGTCGTTTGTGGTATTGCGGATGGAGTACCTATATGGGCGGCATGAGGCTGGGCTTTGGCATCATGCAAGTGGATGCATTCAAGGGTGAAATAAATGGGATAACGCCGAGTTAGATTTAAGACCTAGATGAAGTGTATAGAAACAGTTCAAATTGCTTTCTCACAAGTTCTTTCCAAAAAACCAGTAACAGCAGCTTCAACTTCTTTAGCTGTTTCCCGAGTGCCAGTGTCATCTGGATCAGTACAGAATCTATTCCTTAGAAGTTTGATGCCTAACTGCTGTTTGTGGTTACTTGATCACCAGCCACATTCCCCTTCTGTTGTCCTGGTAAGTTTCTGTGTAGGTCTGTGTCAAATTCCAGTGGTTCCTTTCCAAGTCTCTAGAGACCATACGATTGATTTTTCGCTGATCTACATCTCCAGGGCCTTACATTGCAGGGTGTCTTCCACTGTGAAAGAACACAAAAGTTTGTGGATGACTGGGAGGAGAGGGGAACAGGAAACTCCTGTAGAAGCTATGGAGTGCTAGGGGGACAGGAACCACAGGGTACCGTGATTTTTGTATTTGTTTTGACTTACTGCTCCATAAGCAAATAGTTGGTTGACATTAGAAGAGAGAAAATAGAAAAGGCAACTGAAAACAATTTTTGTCACTACATTTCTGTTTAGGAGTTTTAAAAACAAGAAATCCAAATTGCAACTTTTTCTTTTACCAGAGATACTGTCTGCAAGACTCAAGAGCTCTCATTCTACTTTTCAGCTGATTAGCTTCTGTCTGGAGGAATTAATATCTCTGATACAAATCTTAAAATTAACCTGTCTTTTTCTGTCCGTTCTGTCTCAAAGACTAATCCATATCCAGTTGTGCCTGTGCTTTAGCTTCTTTTCCTCTTTTCTTGCACATTGTGTTCTGAACATATATGTAGTCCGCAGTCATTCCTTTTGTGGCATTTTTTATGAAAATGAAGTCTGAAAGCTTCTTCTCTTAAAACCAGTTTTCTCTTTTGATCATCGTGGCAGGTCTCGCATCTCCTTCAGTTTGACAAACATTTTTTCATGTGAGTGACACTTGTGGTCACTTTAGATGAGATGTCAATGTATTGTGTAGAAGGTTACTAATACATACTTCTCTAGCTATACCAGAAAAAAACATAATAATAGGACCTATCTTTATCACAATTGTAAAGCTGTCATTTAGTCGTCCTGTGCTTACTTGTGGTATCTAAGTCTCTTAACAGGTTTCCACCTCATGAACACTCAACTTGTACCAGAAATCCACAATATGTTGTTCCTAACTAAATGTGATCTTCTGCAACTTAAGCATGACATCCCATATTGGTGTCATGACTTACGGATATTGCCGCTCAAGTTAGAGACTTGGACATTTTTAGTAACAGCTTTTTGTGCTCATCAACAGAAATTGGGCAAGTCATTAAAACATTTGATGTCTGTATTGTTCATCTAGCAAAATCTGCTTGTTATGGCTTCTTGGTCCATTTTCTAATTTATATTGCACTTCTTAAGCTACATTTGTAGCTTTGTTAATGTCAGTGTTACAGCTGAGTTTTATGAATAGTGAAGCAACATGGCAGTTGAAAAAGACTGTGGTAGTAAAGGGCGGGTTTGGTGAAACTCGTCCTTTACATTCCATTTTNGAAATACCAACCTGCCTGGTTTACCCCTACCCTATGTTCCCCCTTTTTCTCCTGGTGGAAAAGGGAATATTACATCTATTGTAAGAGAAGGAGGGGTGGGGGGAGAAAGGTTGCCTTCTAAATGATGCTTCCCTTGCAGTTCTGAGCTTGTTAGTTAGAAAATAAACCCTTTATGTTCTTTATTTATAGTTTTGCCTTGCTTCTTTTGCCTGTGACCAGTTTTATTTTATTTTCCAATTTTATTTCCCAGTTTGTTCTTTTTAGTTTTCTCCTTCAGGAGAAGTTGGGGTGGGTCTCTGGCATCCAGCCAGGGTCAAACCACGACAATCTATTATTATTTTTTTATATACATCTGTGAGTCTGTTTACATTTGTTTTCTGTTTGCTTCTGTATTTCTTAATTTGAAAGCTAGATGGGCTGTAGAATACTGCAGAGGCAAAATTCAGTCTAGTGGTTCCTGCATACAGTTTTAAATACAGCCACAGAACTCCTACTGTACAGCTGCTGCACCCAGTCCAATTAGATTTACCAGCAGTCTTTGCTTCTAGACTTAAAATTGTTGAGTCTGTTCTCGTCTGTGTTAGAGGCTGGAAACTGGGCTTGCCTGCAGTTCTGCTACCTGTCAACAGCTTCTGCTTTGTCTTGAGAGCTAGCATTGAAGCTGAAAGCATGTACCTGAGATGACTAAAGGTCCTTCAGATGCACCACCGTGATCTTGTTTCTTCAAGTGCCTCCACGTATGACAATCAAGTGCTATGGAGTCGGTTTTTGGCTTAGATTTTATAGTCTTCGTGCTGTGATATTGTATGATTTAAAAAGAAAAATATCCTGGAGGAAGCCCAAATAGTCAGGTAATGTAGCCAGTGGCTTTGGGGGCTTTTGAGTGTTATAGGAGAAGATCTCTTAGACTGCTGTCATTAGAGTGTTGCCTGTTTTGGTCTCAGTGCTGTCATTTGGGCTGAAGAGATGGCTGGATATGAGCTTAAGTGCTGGCTCTTTTTCTTGTTCTTAATGGAAATAAAGCAGTAATTGCAGGCACTATCTACCCTTTGAATGAAAAAAAGACAAGTTCTGCAAATGAAGCAGGAGAAATCCCATGAAAAACTGAAACAAGGCTATGTGGGCATGAAATGCATGGGGGCTGCAGGCTTTTTGCTTTGAACAAACAAGAGTCTGTTAGGTGTGTGCAAAAAGCTGACGGTGTTCAGCAGACTGGGATGGGTTGGTGGATTGGCATATGAAATGCAAGTTTCTCTGGAGCTGCTGGGAGTTGATGACAGCTTTAGAGTAAGCCTGTAGGAGAGCCCCTGTTGGTGCTGTGAGGACTGATTGTTTTGAATTGCTTATGCCTTCAGTGTTCTGCAAACAGTGGTTTTACATAAAATGCTGCTGTCTTAGGGTCTGGACAGAGGGTAGGCAAGGAAATGCTTACCTCTCAAACCAGAGAACAAGGCAAGCCTTTAAAGCAGCAAGAGCAAATAGTAATAAACATAATTCTTCTAGTAACTTGAATAACCGAAATAATTTTAAAAGCTAATTTATTTTTTCCTGTCAGCTACATCTTATACAAATAAATTTGCAGTTATTTTTATCTTGAATGCAAACCTAGAGTGCATTCTAATTATTTTGGTATCTGTAACGCTTTATGTAATCAAGTATGGTATCAAAAGCCCCACTTTAGTGTTCAGCCAGCAATTGCTAATGGCAAATATGATAATAGTTTCATATGTAAAAAAAAATCTTAAAATTTAATTTGGCCTTTGTTCAGCCTTGTACAGGAGATAAAAACAGATGGGCAGTGTTTTCTTTTACTATTGAGACACTAGTGAGGAAAAATGTATTGTTATACACTTATGGGAAGTTTAGATTTTTTTTTTTTCCCCCCCTGTAACAGGACATACACTTGCATGACAACTACGGCCTCTTAACCTTGAGTTAAAATTGTAGACTGCTAGTACTGTAGCTCTCTTTTGTTCTGATTTAGTAATTTTATTTATTGGCTTGTAGAATGTCAAGATGTAAGAAACCGTTGCTTAATCCCTCTTGCTCTGATGGTCAGTGTTTCATCATTTTAAAATATAGCACTGTTTTTCAGTTTTGTACAGCTGTTGCTTCATATTAGCAATGGCTTTGTTAAAGGAGAAAGGAAAAAGTAAAATGTTATTTTCATGTGCATTGGTCTAAATTGTGTGAAAACCAGAAAGACCTGTCATAATGTAACCTGATCCATAAAGCCAGGGCCCAGAGGTATGACCTGGCTACCTGGGAAAATGGGGTGTTCTGGGATTTATTGCAAATAAACTTGTACAGTGATGAAAGATATTCCATACTTTGCTAGGAAGTTTTCATTTGGTTTCTTTATCCCTGTTTGTAAGCTCTCAGGTGTAAATACACAAATAATGTGTGATTTACAATAACACAGGGTATGACCATGGCGCAATATTTAAGGCTGGCCTGGTCTCCACAGTGATATGGGTTACAGTACCTAGCTTGCACTGTGATTGCCTAACAGTATATAGGTATATTTTAAAATACTAGAGAACACACATTTCAATAAACACTTTAAGCACCCTGTGTTTTTCAGTTGTTCTGTATCATGCCCTGGTAACATACATTAAGGGTAATTGATGTAGGATAATTGCTGCCTTATTTTCCTCAGCATTTTATTGATATTTGGACATCATCAGCCAGGTTGGACAAGCAGTCTGGTCTAGTAGGTGTCCCTGCCTATGGCAGGGGTGTTGGATCTACTGAATGAACTTCAGTGATCTTAAAAGGTCCCTTCCAGCCCAAACCACTCTGAATCTGTGAGCTGTGTGCTTTAGGAAGGGGTATAGCTTGAAAAAACGAGACCTATAAACAGCTTCCAGGGTGGCTCTTTGATAAGTCTACAGAGACAGTGTCTCTTTATGGTGTATCCCTGCAGGCTCATATGGGGTTCTGCAGTGGTTAAAGCTTGTCTTAGTGGTAAGAAAAGTTGAATGTTAAGTTGCTGTAGTAGGATATATGTTGGGTAACCAACTTAGGATACAAGGCACTTGTGTTTATTATCTCCATGAAAAACCAGCTTTCTGCAGGCATTGTATATGCACTTTGCTTTCATGTTACAATTTTTTTTGACAAACGGCAACTGCTTGGCAGCACTGGAAGCCTGCAAGTTTGGCAAAGCTATGGAAATTCATCTCTCTGCCATGGCAGAAAGCTTTGGTCTTCATTCATGCATCTTCAGATACTGAAATCAGTCAACTGTGACCTGTTTTTTAGTTTGAATTGCCCCAGTTAACTGAGTGGCTCTCAAGACTTCAGAGTTACCAATTTCTGTGGAATAGCAGAGTGGCAGACTTCTGTTCAGAAATACATTAAAATCATAGCCAGAGATATGTATGTCAATATACATGCATTTACACGCATACATATGTCTAGTTAGAGTTTGTAGGCATGTTTCCTTAAATGTCTTTTGTCGATACATGAGTTCACAGACCTTAGGTTGATGTGGGATTTTTTTTTCTGGTCTTGTTTGTAGAACACTTGAGAAGCTTATTTTAATTTGGTGGCTTGAACTCAGTGTTTAAAGCGCTTCAGTGAAAACAGTTCTATATACATAAATACAGTAATACCTCTAATATCGTGAGGGGTTGGATCCAGAAAGAGGTCATGATAAGCAAAATCTGCAAAGTATGTATTGAACCTGTGAATGGTGAACCGCGAAGTAGCGAGGGATTACTGTACTTTAAAACAAATCTTTGTCTTCAAAGATGTGTAGTTTTTTTTAAGTATCTCAAAGACAGGAGAAGCTGAAAGATGACTGTGCTTGTAAAAAAAAAATACCTTGTCCTATCTTTATCTGTAGCTGAACAGTTCTCAAAGACTTGGAGCTCTTGTTTCTGATAAGTGCTTGGAAGCTGATCCCTTAGTCAAACAGATTATGTTGCTGAGTAACCAGTTAAGCCCAGTTCCCCTGCTCAAGATTAGACTGTAGTTTCAAGTTAAAAAGAAATGGACAGCAATATGAGTTTTGGCTCTCCCCTGCTACATTATGTGTTTTCTCCCTCGGTCTGTATTAGCAAGCATGAGGGAAGAAAGTCATTCTGTAAAGCAGATTGCGGAACTGGTCCAGCGTGAGAAGTAAAAATGCTTTTATAGGTTCTTAGAAGTTTCTTGTTTGTTTGCAGAGGGTTTTTTCAGCAAAATCTGCACCCTTCATCAAACCATGAGACCCATCATATCTGATTCTCTGAAGCATAATAAAGCTTAGGGAGAGATCTACTGTTACAGGTGACTTGAGTGCTTGCTGATGTGAGGAAATGTGTTGTGACTGGCATGCCACAGTAGTGTAGTGCTGTCTATTCCTGATATGAAGACTTTAGCCGAAGAACAAAACAAAGTACTTTAAGTAGCCAGGGAAAGGTGCTCATATTCTGAATCACAAAAAAAACATGTTAGCCAAATATGTGAATTTAATGTGAATTAAAAATTTTTAAATAATGTAATTTTAGTTGCAAGATAAAAGCAAAACTATTTCTGAAAAAAGCTGATATTTGTCTCCTTATTGCCATATAGCCTTAGTCAGATTTCAAAGGAAAAATTAATTCCAGATCTAATTTGGAAGTATTATGGGATTATATCCATATTTTGTTATTGTTTATCTTCAGAATGGGGCTAACGTTGCACTGATTAATGTCCAAGCATTGTGCTGCTGCTTTGATGTGATCTGTTAGTAAAGCTGGAAGAATGTTTCAGACTTTAATATATTGTGTAGACAGAACCCAGTTTTCTGGGATTCATTCAAGATGTTGTGCTCAAGTTAATGAGTGCTACAGGATTAGTGTACTGCTAGTTAGCCATTCCTCTGCTGTTTTGCTAGTCCCTGTTCATTGAGGCTAAATTATCTTTCTAACATCTGTCATAGCAGGGAACTGCTTTTTCAGTCTGTCGTCTTTGAAGTACTTTGCTAGAGGCTCTTGAATTGGCTTGGGCCAATCTGAAATCGGGTAGTTCTAATCATACCTTTCTGCCTCAGTTGATGCATTGCTGACCCTTGAATGGCTGTCAACTTAGCAGTGTTGTGTGTGGAGGTTGGAAACCAAGCTTTAATGGACAGCCTAGACTTTCTGCCAGATCAGCTTCCTAAGTTGATTGTGCCAGTGTAAGGGAGAAAAGTAAAGATGTTGCGGTCTTGACCTTAATTAGCTTTTAAAATGCTGTCAAGTATGATCCTAAGGTTTTTTTACTACTTCACAATAACTTTGTACACATTGTATCTCCAGGTGTTTGGGGTTTAAGTAATTTTGAAAATTATTGCAATAATGAATGAGAACTATAAACAATGACTCTACTAACAATATTTTTAGGAAGGCAGATGTTCCTCACTGAATGCTGCCTTTGTGGCATTGCTGTGGCAAGCTGTAAAGCTCTGTTGCATTTTTCAACCTTCTGGAGTCCAAAATGTGACAACGGCATTCTAGGACAAAGTGTATCACCTTAGCTTATAGGGGAACTGAGATACTGTCTCGGAACTACTGAGGCAGCGTTTCTTAAAAATAGCAAAAAGAGATAAAGGAAATCTTTTAAGTACAATTGCAGGTTGACGTGCTCTTTAAGTTGAGTTGTGTGCTTTTGCCTAAAAATTTATACAATGAATTCTTGACATATGATCCAGTGTTTGTAGGAGGTGCTTTTCCTTGCTTTTCAGTAGTTCCTGTGTTGCAGCATTTAGTTTTCCAGTGCTTTTAAGGAAGCTCTTGAGCTGGAAACAATTGGCAGTTGGAAGTGTTGTACTACTTAGAGTTTTTATTCTTCCCTGAGCATCTGTTTATGACCATTTTTAAGCAAATCATAGGGCTTGACTGACCCTTTTGGCTGCATTTGGATTAAACCATCTTTCTGACTTTTTCAGATGCTTGTAACTTTAGTAGATTAGCCATGTAGTCTTAAGTTTCCATCAGAGTGGGTCTTGTTTTTTTCAGAATAGGCTTGGATGTTTTTTCCTTTTAATATTTCTGATTCCTGTGAAAACATGCAGTTCATCTGACAGCACTTTGACATTTTGTACCTGAGAGGTGCCTGTTTAATGCGTTTATGATCTTTTCTATATTGACCACTTAAAAGCTTTTGAAATGATTTGTGTGTACTCGCCTTTGTAGAGCTTGGGAGCGAAATCCTTCGTCTTCCATGCACCTGCTTTCTCCTTTCCTCTGTGCAGTGTGTGGTGGTACACCTGAGCAGTGCTGTGTTCTTCGCAACTGAGTCCCACATGCTCAGTGGTCTTCTGAGAGAGGGGTTCATTCATTTCCTCTTGAACATTGTTCCTTGTAACTGCCAGCTTTACTATAAAGCAAGGCAGGTTTGTAGAGAACTTACAAAGAGCTCTAATGACAAATTAATTATTGTGGAATTGGAATGATATATTTTCAACTGTAAGCTTGTTTTTCCTTCTACTTAAAGTTGTAGATGACTTTGTTTTGAAGTGAAAAGAATCCAGCTGTGGGGGGGTTGTTCTGTCTAGCAAATTGCAACTTTAACCTTGTTTTTTTAATGTAAGCTGGTTTTAATACATTTGTTTTTGTAAGCTAGTGTCTTACAGTTAAGGAAGATAGAGAGCCATGATATTTTATATAAATTTAAACCACTTTCTCTCTCTCCAGTGCTTAATATGGAAAACATATAAAAAGGACTAGCTTATGATTGTAACTGGTATTACTCTGAGCTGTTGCCATTCTGGTCTTTGGGAATATATGTCCACTAAGTGTTTTGCAAGTGTTTTTGACTTGACAGTGCTAAACAGGCCAAAACTTTGGCATCTTTAGAAATTTTCTGTTGTTTGTCTGCAGGCTTAGCATTTATAGTGACCAAGTTCCATGACACTACCTGCACTGTAATTACCTTTGGGGTTTTGGTTAACCATATCATGGTTATGTGTATCAATAGGTGTTTATCACAAGCAGGGAGGCAGGCAGTTTCTCTTCCTCACGGCACTCAAAGGTCATTGCTATTCTTGGACTTGAAAGCAAGGTGGAACTTGGCTGGGAACACTTAGTGAAAGAATTTTTCTTTTGTTTCCTCTTAGCTGAATTTTGCAGCTTTACTTTCTCACTTGTCAGCATTATGGAAAATTATATCTTTACCTTAGCTTTGGAGCTAAATAAACTTAGCAGTATAACCAGACAAGCATATTTGATGCCAGTGCTCTAAATTTTGAGCAAGAGTTATAAACAGTAAGCCTTTTTTAGAGACATGGGAAAGGCAGTGATCACTAGCAAGTAATACCACTCAAGAAACCTTAGTTCTTTTTCTGCATTTGGTGATAGGAGATACGGATTTCTCCGCATAAGACTAGTTTTGGTTTTTGGTTCTGAGCCTTAAGAGGTTATGATGCCAAATTTGGTGTATGTAAGCCAGAAAAAATGCAGGTGTGTGCGATTCTGCAGTCTTTTTCTTCAGTAGACTCCTGTAATCTGTGTGGCCATGAGCCTTCTCGGAAAAGACTGGATGTCCAGGCAACCTTGATATCTGTTCTACGACTTAAGGGAAGATGAATTGCTGGATTTTTGCTGCTGATTTTTGCACCTTTTTTTGGCATATGAGTGCCAACCAACCTGTGATTGGTCAATGAACCACAGCTTTTTGGTGTCTTCATAGTTAAGTGATTTTTACAGCCTAGTAACTCAGGTACTGGAGGATGTATCTTCCGGCCACTTACAGATGGAAACACCTGAAAATTACATTCACCACATGAAATGAAAAGCAACACACCAAAAGTGTGGAAATGAGTGGAAGACTGCTTCATACTGTGACTGAGAGAGTCTCTGTGGAGTGCTTTTCAGCCTTACTACACAATCTTGCAACTAACTGCTAGCTATCCGCTCTCAGCACTTGTAGAATCTGATTACCACCAAGTATGTTTCTGATGCATATGCCAGGATGTATGCCTCATGTCCTGGTGGCTTCCTGTGATAATGGGTGAAAAAATTGTGCATCTGAAGGTCTCAGTGATATACCTTGGTGTGGTCCCTTGGATTAAGACAGTAAAAGCAGTGGAATCACAGAAGAATAAAGCATGGATGGAAAGATGCTTGAGAACATGCTTCAGTGGTGAGTAGAGGTTTGGAGAGTTGCTAAAATGAATTTCCAGGCTGTAATGCTTGGCAGGCTTTACAGCTACATATACAATAAACTATCTACAAGAGTTGATATATTTTTATGTTGGTTACTTGCTAGATCTATTTATTTCTGCTTTTTAAAAGGGTAATTTAAAGCTAATAGTTGTACAAACACAGCCTGATAGTCTATTGATTAGCAGTAGTCTGTATAAATATATACATATTAAAAAGTCCTGGCTTTATGCCACACTGCCAGAATGAGGAGCCTGATTTATTCCATCCTAATAATTAAGAATTTTGTTTTGTCTTAACTGAACAATGAATGCTGATTTAAAACTGTTCTACCAACCTGGGAATGATTTAATATGATGTAATCATCTTTTTGTTCATTATTGTTGCTAGCTCTCACATGACTGGAGTGCTAGTTTCATCACCAGAAAATAATGTGTAATGCTTATATCTGGAGTCCCATAAGTAAATTCATAACTTGCGGTTTGCAACTATTCTTTAAGCACTGCTGTCAGTCATTCTTCCTAGTGACACAGGTATTTCACCTACATGTTCAAAAACTTTCTAAAACTATGTGTAGTGTTGCTGTGTATGCTTTGGAAATCTTTTGTTCATGTCAAAGGATCCTAGGAATCCAAAGCTTTCAGCTGTGAAGAACAAGTTGAGGTGCATTTCTGACTCATCTTGTTGCTTTTGCTGACTATTTTTAGGGGTTTTAGATAGCTGAGTAAAATACCTGAGTTGATTGAAAAAATGAACATTTAGATCAGATGCAAAGAGTGCTTCTGCACTAAATGATGTCTCTGCTGTCTTCCTTCTTTAGCATAGGAAAAAAATTAGGGGAAATCAGAGGAGAGTCCTTCAGAGTAGGACTAATCTTGACTACACGTAAGAGAAACATTACGAGACTCTATCTGTCAGATAAGGCTCTTCCAGGTGCACCTCAGTATGCACATGTATAGCTGCACTCAAAGTATACAGTCATCTTAATTACACTCCTGACTTCCTGTATGTGAACCTACAACCTATTTCCATGACTGCCAAAGGAACATAGTATTAGTGGTAATCATTTCCCTGTTGCTGTCATCAGGGAGTAATTTTCCTACTTAATCCAGCAGGGGATAAGTTTAAAGTCCATAAAAGTAGTTGTGAGTACTGGAACTGTCAGTTTTCTGGCACCAATTAACCTTTAGACTGATGTTCTTGTTGCTAGTCTTTTAATCACTGCTGACCCTGCCCTTTTACACCCTACAGTCGTCCTTTGACTTCAGAATAGAGTTTATGAGTATTGCTTAGAATATGGTGCATTTTACTATACGGATGACTATGTCTTACTAATTGGGATGTATCTCAAATACCAGTTAAATTCTTTATTTCCATGTGGTCCTGAATCCAGGTCTCATTTTTATCAACTTCTACTTCAAAAAAGTACTCCAAATATGAGGCATTTCAGTTGACTGGATAGGTAGATAGTCTTCTCAGCTGTGAATGTTATGAAGGACAGGTCCTATAAACAGATGATTTTAAACTGGTGTACAGTGAGCCCCTGGACCTCGTGGGAGGATGGGTCTGGGCAGGCCGCGCAAGTCATGAAATCCGTTAAAATACTGAATCCATGAATGGTCAATTAGGCCTCACCCATAGCCACGCCCCCTCTGCTCCTGAGCTCTAGAGGGCATTTCTGGGACTACTCACTGCCCTATGCTGCATCAGGAGACCTAAGGGACTGCTTTACCTGCTGGGAAGCCATCTTTAAACTCAACTCAAATGTGATCAAGCATGGTGAAGATGCCATTGGCACATGTCAGTTGCCTGGGTGCTGTTTGACATGGCTGGCCATGCTCCGGTGAGGCAGGTGGGCGACTGCTGTGTTAGGCAGCAAGGTATAGGCAGGGGCCAGGAAAAGGCAAGTGTAGCCCCTAAGCTCTGCCAGGCCCTGGCCACGGGAGCTGCTCAACTCTGTGGGCACAGAGGAGGAGGGTGTCATGGCAACTGCACTTCCTGAGTCTTCACCTGGACCGGCCCAGCAAACGGACCCCTTGGCCTTTCCCAGGGTGGGATGAAGCCCCCGGGGAATGCCTGTGTGTGCCGGGAGTCATGGGAGGTTCCCCCCCAGCTCCGGGAGAGGGTGGATGCAGAGTCGCAAAAACTTTCAGATTGGGGCTATGGCAGCGGTCAGTCAAGCAGGGCCATCCCTTCATAGCGCCAACTCCCTAGCTTTGCTACTGTAATGGGCAGTTCTGAAGCCAGCCCCTGGGCTGGCTGCAGCGCAGCATGGAGCCAGGAGCCAGCAGGAGAGCCAGGATGCTGTGTTTCGTCACTGGAGTGGCATAGCAGGTTGTTCCATCCCATCCTGGAGCAGCAGCTGCCACAGCCAGTGACACAGCACAGCAGTGCCCAGGTGGGAGAGGGTGGGAGGCAGGACAGCGGCAGACATGGATGGACTCTGGGGAGAATGCTGTCAGAGTTTCTATTGGAATGTGGCCTGTTCTTACTAGAAAGTTTTACCATGTATTCCACTGTGTATTCACACAGGATGGGACACAAGCAGGCTGCACCATGCTCTCCAAGCTGGGTGAACAGCAACTTGACTACCTGCTTCAGCATACCCGCTTGCCCGGTGCAACTCTGACCCGCGCAGCACCAGGGCTGCTGCTGCTTCCCTCTCACACCTGGCCTCGCCACTTCTGTGGCAGCTGCCTCAAGCTCACATAAACTTGTTTAGCATTATTAAACTCTGTGTAGCAGCTGGTGGCAGGCATTTTTGTTTGTTCTAAGGTTTTTCAGCTGGCAAACCTGGCTCCCTCTTCTGGGCTGGCGTCAGACATTAGGGGTGTGGCAGCACTGCCANTTAGCATTATTAAACTCTGTGTAGCAGCTGGTGGCAGGCATTTTTGTTTGTTCTAAGGTTTTTCAGCTGGCAAACCTGGCTCCCTCTTCTGGGCTGGCGTCAGACATTAGGGGTGTGGCAGCACTGCCAGTGCTGGGGGACCCCATGGTCTCAGCCCCTGGGGCGGTGCAGAGGGAGCACAGGTGCCGCCCACAGGGCCGCCCTTACCCTCACCTCCCTGGCAACAAAGGGCACTGTGTGGGGGGATCCGTGGGGGCTGTTGGGGTGGGAGGGAAGGTGCCTTGCTCTCTCACGTACAGAGACACACAATGCCAGCACCCTCCTGCAGCCCAGTGGAGAGCAATGCCAGCCGTGCAAACACCCCATCTCTGTGGTGCCTGGCCATAACCGCTCTGGCAGCGGTCTCGGCTCCAGGGTCATGGCGAAAGTTCCCCTTCCCCTTAAATGGTGCAAATGGAGGGAAACTCCAGGGGGCGGTGGGGGTGGGCAGGGCTAATTTACATAAACAAGCTAATTACATATTCATGTTCTCACTGGGTTCACGGCACTTTCTGTGCATGCACACGGACCCATAACTTGCTGAGAAATAATCCGCAATTAATTGAAACTGCAAATATGTGGAGGTTTACTGTATATCAATGATAAGACCGGGTAGAGTCAAACTAAATGAAATTTAAGTGTCTTGGGAAAATACTGCTTTTTAAATTTAGAAATCAGATTCAATGTGTTGTGATTTTTCTCTTACATAAATGTTTAAAAGAAACCAAATTGGACAAGGGCCAATGAAGTACCCTCCTTTTAATTTAGTTCTGCAATTTTGTAAGCATGTCATACTAACATAATATTAAAAGAAGCTTGTTTCAGACTAAAAATTAGAAATATTTTCAGAAGTCCATTTTTTAATCCAAGATGCTATTCCAGAAGAATTAGTTTAATGTGATGAAAATACAGTGGACCCCTGTTACTCGCAGGCTGTTGGGTCTGGTCAGACTCCCGCGAGTTGTGAAATCCGCAAAGATAGCGAACCCACTACGTAGTCGAGTATGCCACGCCTGTAGCCACAGCCCCTCCCCATATAAGGTCTGCAAGACGGTCCTGAGAGCGGGGCTTGTTTCAGCTGTCTGGCTGTGTTACCACGGGGAGGCGCAGGGGCACGGGGCGGCTCGGCGTGGGCTGAGCCGGGGGCCAGCAGCGAGAGCCGGACGAGTGGCGGGCGCGGCCCCTGGCATACAATGGCAC
>WEKX01016050.1:0-124372 GCA_013390025.1 Pitta sordida
AACCAGGGCGGCCGTCTACCTTTCCGTAACATCCATTAATCTCTTTCAAGCTTATTCATATATGCATTTCTCTTGAAGCAAGTGGTACATGCAATTGGTAAAAGCCTGTAGCTCCAAAATGGCCATCCCCACAGAATCATCCTATTCTATACAATTATATAATAGTCTATGTGGGCTATTAATAGTTCTAGTCTTCCCTTGAGTACTTCTAGTAACAATTGTCCAAAGATTTTTTTACATACAGCCATAAGCAAATAATTTTCACATGGAAACAATGTTTCTAAACTTACTGTTTGAAAACTGTTACAGACAAAAAAATATTGACGATTGCACTGTTCCCAGTACAACAGAGTTTGGGTCTTTCTTCCTACAGTCTGCCTACAGATTCACCATAAGAATTAGGTAGTATCCAAGACCTAAATTACTATGGGTCTTTCATTTATTTGAAAGTGTCCTGATTCCCTCCTTAACAAAAAGTCCTTAGATTATAAATCAGTGTGGTATTCCCAATGGCAACTCCAGGGATACAAAAACTGTCTAGACTAATCCAAACACTTGTTCTTATGTTATTTATACCCAGAGTACCTTAACATAGGTAAACAGCATGACATCCAGAACCCAGAAAGCCCGACTTCCTCAAGTGGCTGGTGGAAGCAGAGGAGCCAGAACCAGCTTCTGATCTGGCCCAGGTTCCTTCCCAAAAAATAAAGTGGTAGCTGTTCCTGGAAATGTACCAATCCATCCTCTGATGCTATAACTATATTTGAACTGTATTCAGTGTAAACTCAAGTGTATACAACTCTATAATTACTTGAAGGGAATACTGCAAAGTCTCTGGAGTAGAGATGACCTACTTTCTACCAACTCTGGTTTGAAATTTAAGTTTTGGCCTATCCACAGAAGTCTTAATTGTCATTGTGGAGGTTTTGATGTTTTGTTTTGGTGGTTTTGGTTGGTTGGTTGGTTGGGTTGGGTTGTGGGATTTTTTGGTTGGTTTTGTTTGTTTGGGTGCATTTGTGTGGGTTTGTTTTTGTTTTTTTTTTTGAAAGCATTCCTAACAGGACAGGAAATTTCTAGATATAAAATAAGTCCTGATTTCCACTCTCCATGAGTCTACAAACTCAGAAAATTTCCAAAGAAATTAGAGGAACTTTCTAGAAGATTAAGAAGAAGACAATGAAAAGTAAGGTGCAGATTTTGCTATCTAACCCAGAAGACTTTGAGGCTGTTAATCTGTAGTCAGTGTGATGGCTTGTGGAGGATTCATTTGTCTGTGTTCTCTGAGAAAATTTTTTAATTGTGCATTCTAACAGCAGCAATAATGTTTTGCACCAGAACAAAGAACTCAAGGTTGCAGGAAATTATATTATATTTTAGGAAGACAGAAAATTACAGTCTAAATAGACCTTGGTGATTTTAAATACAAAGCACCAATAGATGGCTTCCATTGCTTGCTTCTTCATCTATGTTCTTTCTCAAAAACCCATGGATGCAGAAGAACCACAGCCTGTAAATCAACAGGCTCATGCTGTGCATGGTCATTGGGAGATGTCACCTATAGACAGCAACCCAATATAATGCATGTGAGCTCAGATGGTCTCAACTGATAGTGCTGTACACAAGGAAAGAACTTTTTTTTCCCAAATTACAACATTTTCCTGAAGGTCTGTGATGCAGACTGTATGATAAGAAGTGTGTCACAACTTTACAGTGCCTGCTCAACATGTGCATAAGAGTGCAAAGAGTCAGGCCACCCTTCTGTTCTGCTTAAGGGGGTCCTGTTTTCTCCACCCTAGTTCTCATGGAGTTCAAGCTACTCAAAAGTGGTAGTAGGTTTAAGGCCTTAGCTTGGTGGGAGCAACAATGTTTTAATTCTGAAAGAAGTGTCTGGGCAAGCATAGGAGAGTAAATGGTAAAATTCAGAAGAATTTTTCTGCCCCTTTCCTCAAGGATTTTACAGCTCTGCACTTCCTCAAAAAGCTCCTTAAAGGAGCAGCCTTTGCCCACCAGTGCAAGAGGCTGACATGTCTAGAAGAGTTGTATATTTGTTGGGTATTTCCCTTTTGTGGCCAAACAGAGCAGCCAAAGATATTTATGTAGTCAAAGGCTACAATGGGTACTCAAGGAGCTGGGAATCCTAATCTGCTTCTAGAGAACCAGTCCTTGCAGGAGAAGTACATTTTGCAAACATTGTCTGTATTTGTGGGAAAATTTAACCTTTGGTTTTTTCCCTGGTTCTTTTTGAATTGGCTCCCTCTGGCCTTTGGGGATACAAGAGAGAGGAGAGAGGAAACTTGAGTGCACCTATCAGATGGGCCAGGGTGAGTCACCACTCTTTTCATCCAGCTGATGGGACAAACAGCGGCTGCTGCTGCTTCGTAATCAGCAATCTGGAGATGACTGGGAGAATGCTTTAGGGAAGCATGACTGTGACTGACAAACAAGACCCAGAAAAGGACTCTAAGGCTGACTCTCAGGCCTTGTCTGCACTGAGGAATTTTCTTCCCTTCTCCAAATTCCCACCATTGCCAATATGAATGCAGCTGCACAATTGATAGTGATGTTGGGAGGCATAATGTATGAGTTTTCACCTAGTCAGCCATTTGCAGCACTGTGTCAATTAAGCCTCCTCAGAGCAGGGTTAACTGATACAGTGCTGAAAAAGGCTGCTGGAGCTGAAAGCTGTCTGTACTAAGGTTCCCATTGTTGCTAACTCTGGTGCAGCTGCAGTAGAATCAGCCCACATGGGATTATTTGCTAACAATTCTCCAACCTAAAATCTGCTTCAAAATGCAACACAGCCACCTTATGGGCCAAAACATGCTTCTGCTCCACCTCAACAGCTATGCATCTAAGCTATCACCATTCATAATTGGAAGTCTTTTTGTATTTCTATATTAAATACTCAAGACTTCATCTTAGGAAACTAGTGTTCCTGTCACCTCTATAGAAATGCCTCTGCTCATTCATTCTCACCAGCTCTGGACTTGAAGATATGTGTTGGAATAGCCAATTTTCTGGTATTGTATTTTCATTGGTATGAATTCATTAATTCAAAATAAAATTTACCTTTTCACTCATGGAAACTTTGTAATTTGGTTTTGGTTTTAATTTCTCAATGCAGATCCAGTTATTCTCTGGTGTCTTGTTCGCTAGCAATTTTGCTTTTCTAATTTTAACGAGTAGAGGCTTATTGATGCAGAGTAACACCATGAAGACTCAAGGTTATTTCTGATGGAGTAAGGTTCTATTTTGAATGAGCAGAGTTGGCAGAATCAGTCCCACGTGTTTTAGGAGCCAGTTATGAAACAGGCTGGTAAAGTGGGTATTTCACCCTCCGCTGAGTAAGACTAATACTGCTTCTAAAAAGCCCCTGTCTATCCTTCTCCTCCATCTATGTCCATCTATGTCTCCTGCATCTAGTACTAACTAAAACAAGAAAGTCTTGTTTGGCCTTTGATACACTATTGAACGACTATTTATCAGACAAATGCTGGCAGTCAGGTTCTTTTAAATGCAATCTGCAAGTGTGAAAATGTTGAAGTCCAGGCTCAGCAAAAATCTCAGTGAAAAACTCACTAAAGCCCTTGATTAATGACAAGCAGGTTTCAGTTCATGCATGGCATTTTATGCAAATACACAACTATGTGCAGAATTCTGGGTGACTCCACATGCCTATGAATATCTACAGAGGCTGGTATACCCGCCCAGGGAAATGGCAAAGGGGCAGACACGGAGAGATGCAATCCACAGCCTCCCAGGTGCAGACGTGACCAATAGAGCTCAGGGTGTTGGGGTGTTGAGCAAAAACTGATCTGGCAAAAACTTGGATACAGCTAAGTATTTTGAGAAAGGGGAAAGGAAGTGGCTCACTCTTCCTTCATCCCTAATACTGCTGTGGTAACTTGTTTGCCTCCCTCCAAAGATCCCTCTGGACAAAGGGAGTGGGCACAGTGTCTGAGTTGCCTGCAAAGCAGGCGTGACAGCTGTCTGTGGAAGAAAGGAGGAGGAGCATACTGACTACCCCTTTAGCTCAGATTGAGCTGTGGGGATGCATGATAAGGTTCATAGGTCACAATCGTCATACAACTTGGTAAATATATTTTTATATTTGCTTAAATGGTTTTCATTAATCTCCTGAAAGGTTCTTATAAAAACGCTAAGTAAATCTCATTGCACAATTCAGTTGAACTTAATTTCTCCTCTCCCTTAGCCCCTTTCCTTTTCCCTTCAGTATAAGGCTCAGTATCTTGCATATGGTTTTATATGAAATTCAGTGATTAAAAGTACTTAAGACTGGCTCATTTTTCTCTGCAATGAGTTCAGTTATTTCCTTTTTATACCTTCCAGAATTTACTGTACCATATCTAAATATTGGCTGCAGTCCACATGTTTTAGATCATTCTCTATAATAGTCCTGTTGTTATAGAATCCTTTGTGTGTGTGTGAGAAAGAGAGAACATGCATATATGTTGGAAGCAAGGAAAAGTGCATGTAATTGTTTGGAAAGAGAAATCAGGGTATATAAATTCCATAAGGGATTTCTGAACAGATAATATAAAATGATAAAAATAGTGAGCACTGAAATTATAGCTCTCCAGATCATTGCCTTGTATGTGTGGTAAATAATACTTCTGGTCTCAACATGTTACTCTCCTATATATTTTCTACCAATAAAATGATTCATTCATCTTTTGTTACTATGTCATTTTAAAGATCAGATTTACTGTTGTCACATTTCCTCATTTTTACTTGTATTCCAAATGTAGGTCCTTTGACCTGAGTCATACATGTTAGTCAGTGGTAAGCTACATAAAGACTGCAAGTAAGGCTGAAAGTCCTTACTGATTATACCAAAACCTCATCACCTGCTGAAGACCATACAGAGAATATACACATGTAGGGTAAATTGGTGATCTAGGGGAAAAGCAGGATTTGATGCTTCATTTGACAAATCAGAAGTTTTAACCAGAACAAACAAGCAACTCAACTCACAGTGTCATAATGTCATAATGACAGAGCTCATGTCATAATGTATGGATAGAGCAGCTGAGAAATGCCTCTCTACTCCCAGAACAAAATTAAGTTAGTAGTCCTGTTGCAGTGCATGCCTTTGACTCTTGGCTGTGACTCCACAAATAGAGGACGCATTTAAGTGGCAAACAGACAGCATCAATCTACTGGATGTTCATACCCTACATGGACTGATTTTGTGCCCAACAAGTGTGCCTTACCTTATAGCCCATGAGATAAACCAGTTCACGCTCACAGCAGGCTCGGCATCCTCACAGTTGCACATACAGAGTCACAAGAGCATAGCAAATTTGCTCCCAAATTTCTTTCTGTTTCTCATTGTGCACAAGTCCTAAGATAGTCTTTCAGTGCTGTAAATTCAGACCTCTTTCCCATGTGGGGAAGTTCTCAACTACCCAGAACAGAATAGATGCAAAGCCCTGCACTCCGCTCATTTCCTACACTGTAGGGCCCTGAGTTGGAGATTAGGCAGTTGGAGGGCTGAGTGGATATCATTTTGCGCTGGAATGAATTTCCCCCAAAGAGAATATACTTAGTTTCTGTATTTTTTCCCCCACAAGCTAAGATAAATTTCTGCTTTGGTCCATTAACAATACTTGTATTTTTAATCAGAATTATTTTGTGCTATATTTTCTTTGGAAATAACAGTAATACAGTTTATGTGAAATACAAACAAATGAGGGAATGATTTTTACCTAAATGTATGAACAGCATTTTGCAATTTGTCATTGTGATATATTTATCTTTTGAACTTTTAGTGAGCTCAGCTGAAAAAAATGCTTCACTTCATCACATGACTGGAAAATATATTACACCAGAGAAGTATATTGCTGTTTCAGTTTAGAAATTAGTGGCTAAATATAATTTTCCACTATACTTACTTTCACAAAGTATGGAGTGAATTATTTACATTACAGTAAATTCTTAGTACCCATTTCAAAAGGTGGTAAAATCAGCATTCTCATCAAATTAATGGATATTTTGTGAATGTGGACTAAAACTAAGAACCTTAAGATCTTGTGTTGCCTGCTGAAGCCCTAACACCACTGTAATATAGCTAGAACAAAACAAATTTGTCAAAAAATGAACCCTGGAGAAAGGAAAGGAAACTAGTCTGGAACAGAAAGACACAGACTGGCCAATGGAATGACAAGAGTTTAAGCAGCTGAAGATTTGGGTTTGCTGTCTGTCTCACACCCATTCCCTTGTATGCTAGCCACTATGTGTAGTCTTTCTAATGAAAACTTGGCACAAATCCAGAGGTGCCTATGGTTTCCAACCAGGCCTGATGCATCACTGACTGCAGTGACAGCTGGAGCAGAATAGTGCAGGAACTCCCTGGATGCACTGGCTTGCCCGCACCCCTGTGCATTTAAGTCACTCCTGCTTCAGCAGATTGAGCTGCCTCAGCAAATGCCTGCTAGGAGCAAGCTGCATCCACAGGAGCAGAGTCTTTCACCCTGTGCCTTGTTGCCTTACTTGCCCTGGACAGCTTGGGAACCAGGAGGGGAGCTGGCTGCACCCTGAATGCATGTTCCGGACAATGGCAGCTGCTCCCAGCCGCCATTTTGCCCAGGGGTCATTTGCCTGTCACATCCCAGACACTTAGCCTTCATGTGAAGGGAGAACAGCCAAGCAACCATCAGGAAGGGCTGGGGCCAAGTGGTAGTTGTGGCTGCTGCCAGAACAATTCATCTGACACACAGCCCGTTCCTTACATGCTCCAGTGCTGTACCCAGGGAAGAAGGCCATGGAAACAGGCTGTGGGCCAGATAAAGTGTCCCACCTGCCATGAAAGCCAGCATTCCATAGGAGGAGCACCTATTTCCTGCAGTGTACAGTCATCGTGTTTCAAACGAAACGGTGGCGGGGCTGGCTGTGCTCGCTGGTGCGAGTGGTGGTGCCGGGGGCTGAGCCAACTGGGGTCGCGGTACGTTCTGCGCACGCGCCAGGTCCTGGAACTCACTGGAAAATCAACAGCGAGTATGGGATCCCGCAAATTACAGACCGCTAATATGCAGAAGATCACTGTATTTGGGTGATCACACTGAGCCCAGCAAGAATGAAAAGTTTGTGCGCATATTCCTTATCTTCCAAGGCTGTTATGAAGAGGAAGACATTTCTCATCTACAGAAGCTAGGGTGATGGCAGACATTCAAAAATCATATAGTATATGAGAGAGTAGTGCAAACCCTGAGGAAGAGCTGTACGGTTACCTAAGGCAAAGAAACATATTTAAATGTTTTTAGTTGTGGCTCAGAATTGGTAAAATGAAGTTTAACAAATCTTCATACTTAAAAGTTCTGTCTGAAAGTATTATCATCCTTTTATTTATTTATTTTTCATATCAGTAAGAGTCCATTATATAGTCACAAGGAAATTAAAACTCTCCAGGGCATGATCTTGCTATGTAATTAATGGAGGTGGTTAAAAGTACAAAGTGAACCTGAAGCAAAATTTGTACCAGAACCACACCTCATTAGGTTTTTCTGCCTAGGTCTGTCATAAATAGAGATGTTTATTACACATCTGCCATTTGAAGTATGTATTACATGCAGTGTTATATTTTATTTAGAGTTAAAAATTTAAAAACACACAATGACAAGCTGTGTTACTATTTACATGTCTGAGGAGCCAGGGCTGCACATTCACTTTGTGCTTTAGGTTATATTACAGTCTGTTCACTCCAAACTTAGAATCATTTACAGAAGTATATTGTGTAATTACTGTGCCTAATTTCAGTCCATGGAGTTTCATTGGTGTGAAAGAACAATCAAGCCCTGTATATCCGCTCACATTTATTAGACCAAACTTTGTAGCCTGTCCTTACGGCATCATTCCCTCCTCTGCTTTCAACAGTAAATGGCACTAAAATCTCCAGAACTTCTCAAAGCAAAAGCAGTTATTTTCTTTCCTTATGATTTTTTTGTCTTTGGTCCGGTATTGACTCAAATGTATGGACAGAAATGGCAAGAGATAGTGCACTAGGTATATGCTTCTTCATTTTCTCTTCTTCAGGTTTGCTTTCCTGAACAGACTACCCTCCTACACTAGCTCCAGGGCTGGCTTTGAATAAATTTTTTGGAAAAGCTTCCACAGAAAAATAAGTAGGGAACAGAAGAGGGAAGGGACTACATCTGTGGTCAAGGGTGCTGAGAAGGGCATACCAAGAATAATTCAGAAAATTGTGTCATTTTTTCTCCTTATAAGACTACTTGGGATTTATTGACAATATTTTTCATGCACTTTTTTCTTGCGCTATTCAAGTAAGACTCCTTCAGTACAACAGGTCTAATTACCTAACTTCTTTACTTACTGAAGGAAGGAAAAAAACTCCACATATTAACACTGTAGCATCCCCATAATATTAGCTTTTCCATATACCAGCAGTTTAATACAATACACAGCAGTCCAGTGGTAGTTCTAGAGTATATTTCTCTGTGACTGAGTATGTATAACAACTAATGCTTCATTGATTCTCAGCTCACCTGTAAAATAAAATTCTACATTATCTGATAGGTCAAAATGGACACCAGAAATTATAACAGAGATTGAGGCACAGTATTGTTTATCCTACCTATTAAAGGACGACATACCACATTTATGGACAAAGAAAAATATTTTAGTTTGGGAAGAGGGTGTTTGCAGGGTATATTTATTTGAGCAGAGAATAGTAACAAGCAAGCCATTCCAAACAAGTAGGAGTAAAATATATGCAACATACACGTCCCTAGTGTCTACATGTGTAATGTATAATGTAAGGATACACATCTCAATGAAAATGTGAACTCCAAGTTTAAGAAACAGAAAGTTACAGTTTAAACTTCTGTGAGGCTGGTAACAAATGTTTTACATAGAAACATAAATTACAGTTTCATTGAGCATTTTTTGCAACAGAATATCTACTATTTACTAAAGGTTAGAATAGGTGCTACATCCACATTAGAACTGTGAAAGTAGTAACTGTATTTTGATTTCTGACAATATATTAGGTAAAATTTGTGTAGTAACATCTGACAATGTATTAAGTAACATTTGTGTAGTATGCAACATTAATACAGATGCTTCCATTGATTAGAGCAGGATTCTTGGAGTGTAAATTTTAAGGAAATCCCAAAAGCCTACATGGCAGATGTTTGAATGTTGATTTATTGCAAGTCTGTATGTCCTTTAAAGAAGAATATAATTATCTGGAATTATACTGTGTGACAGATTGAACACTTTCCTAAATGCATAAACTTCGTGTGAAGTAAAAAAAAAAAAAAAAGATGGAACATTCACACATTAATTGGCATAACTAAATAATGGAATAACAGACCTGCATGAAATATAATACTCTCTTATTTCCAAAAGTTTCTCTCACTCAAACCAAGACAGCTTATTTTAACGGAGAATTCAATACTTTATAGGCTCCGTACTTTGGCCAGGACCCAGCTGAGTAGGTAATTCTGTTCTCTTCAGAGGAGTTACTCACACGCCTAAAATTAAGAAGGAGATGATGTGCTTTGCTGGACAGAATGCAGAGTACTTCAGTTCTTTCCAGAGTCTCATCTGCAGGCTCCATGTATTGACACTTTGAATTTTGTTTTGCTGTATAGGGCTGCATAGAAAAAGTAGAATCAAGAGGGAAACTAATGAGACTAGCAACAAAGAATTTAAATTGGTCTCAGTTTTGATCCAAAAAATGACCACCAAACTGTCTTTGCAAGATTCTGCCACTGCTACAGTCATCAGAGAAATCAAGTGAAACCATCTTAGTTTTGAAGTGCTATTTCCGTTCCATTACATTAACATTTAGGGCAAGCTGCAAGGCACTGCTAATTTTACAGGGACTTGGGGGTCTTATTACAGAGATGTTGCAGGGAAGACTACAGTGCACTGGAGTCTTTGGGAGACAGAACTTGCTTTTGATGTCACAATTTGATAATTTATTTTGTTCTGTAGGAAAAACAACCTTCTCAGAATTGTATACTTTCAAAAGAAACCCCATCTGCAAATCTGCAATCTGCAAAATGGATGGTACTCCACCAGCAATCGTGTAAAGCCAGTCCTTCTAATGCAACAATCCATTAATTTCAACCATACTTTAAAGAACAAAGTCTCAAAAATAATTAGGCTCCTAAAAGTAAATAAGGGGGGATCTGAGTGACTGCTCCAACAGAGCATTGCAGTTGAGCAGAATTCAGGTGTAATACATTAAATTTGACAGCAGCCCTTTTCCCAGTCAGTACAGATGATTGCCTGGCCATTCAGAACATGTACTGCTCCAAGCTTGCTGCCAAACTCTTTTTGTCTGGCAGAGAAAGTCAAATGTGGGATTGTTCACAGCAAAAAGGAGGAGAGAAAACCAAAGGATAACCAACACTCATAGGGAGTGGGTTCAGACATCATTAAATACCCATAGAACAGTGTTGGGTTAGTAGTTGGTTTGATGGATGAGCTCAAAGAATGTTGGTAAATGGTGCTACATCCCGCTGGCAGCCAGTCACTAGTGGAATCCCACAGTGATCAGTGCTTGGCCCAGCACTGTTCAACATCTTTATTGATGATACGGACGAGGGAACTGAGTCCACCATTAGCAAGTTTGCAGTTTGCAGATGATATCAAGCTGGAGGCAAATGTTGAACTTGCCAGAGGGTAGGAGGGCCTTTCAGAGGGACCTTGACAGGCTAGAGAAATGGCCAGATTCTAATAATATGAAAAATCCACTTTAGTACAGTGGTAAGTGTCCCCACCTGGCATGTGGGAGACCCGGGTTCGATTCCCACCAGGGAGACAGTGTTAAGAGTTGGACTCGATGATCCTTGTGGGTCCCTTCCAACTCAGAATATTCTGAGATGTAACAAAACTAAGTGCCGGGTTCTTCACTTTGGACATAACAACCCTGTGCATCACTATCGGCTGGGGGACGAGTAGCTGGAGAGTGGTGAAATGGAGAGGGATTTAGGAGTAATGGTTGACAGAAAACTTAATATGAGCNGTTGTGGGTTCGATCCCTGGGTGAGCCTTCGCTTGAGAGTTGGACTACATGATCCTATGGGTCCCTTCCAACTCGGAATAACGTGTGAACCTGTGTATAGGGTTGCTCCAGTAGTTGTCATTTAAGACTTTAGTGTAAATGGATAGATACAGAATCCAGGAATAAACAGAGGTTGAGATTGTGGGAAATACAGTACATTCCCGGTGCATTGTGACCTCGCCATTGCAACCCCGTCAATTTGCGATATAAATTTCTCGCAGTCCGGTTTCAAGCATTTGCGAGGTTCCCTGGCTGACACATGCGCAGTGACTCTGCTTTGCTGAGGGGCGGTGCCGGCTCTTCCTCTAGAGCGGGACTGGGCCAGCCCCGCGGGGAGGGTTTGCAGTTTCTGTGGCTCACCGAGGACTGTGGGATGGGGATGGCCACTGTAGAAGACAGAGCAGGGCCCTGTGCGGTGTGAGGCGCCAGGTGGGGATGAGTCCTCCACCTGCCTATGCTTAAATAATGCAGGTCCCTGAGTGAGGCTCGCCCACCCATCTGTGAGGAGCACTTGCGAGCAGGCAGTGCTTGTGTGCGTGCATCTGTGTTATTGTTTCCCTGGCTACAGGCAGGGAAGGGAACTGCCCCAGGAAAGTGGGGCTGGCCACGGCATGTCAGTGGGACATGCTCACTCCGCTGCCGCAGCCCGCCCCCGGGGCCGGGACGTGGTGCCGGGACATGGCGCCGGGACGTGGGGCAGGGACACGGTGCCCGGACACGGTGCTGGGATGCGGGGCAGGGACACGGTGTTGGGACGTGATGCAGGGATGCAGCCAGGATGAGCATGGGGGCCGGGGAGAGGGCAGGGAGGGGGAGCAGCGGCGCGGGGTTGGCGGTGCCGGCGGCCGATGTGGAAGCGACAGCGTGGCTGAAGAGAATTCTAGGGATTCTCGGGGGGATGCCCCAAGGCAGACAGGATGTAGAAATGCTTCTCTTTCTTCCTGTGTGCTGCAAGAGCCCATGGGGAGGAGTCGAAGAGGCTCCCCAGCACTCCTGATTGGCTGGGGGTGGAGCAAAGGGCGTGGCCTGCGTGCACGTTAATGACCTGCATGTATTTGCAAGTTTGACGTTTCGCGAGGGCTGTGGCCTGTCCCGTTCCTCGCGAAGGACGGGCTATAACTGTAGTATGAATGAAGAAAAATGGGATTCACTTGATCAGTGTTTATGGGTAGGAGCTCCAGTTCGCAAAATCAAGAAATCACTTCCCCCTCCCTCCCTACTCTCCCACCCACCGGCACTGGAAGCAATAGAAAAATACACACTGAAGAAAAAATCACTGGATACAAGAAATATGATGTTGCAAAAAGTAATAAAAAGGAGATATAGTGAGTTATGAAAATGGAATGCTAGAGAATCCAACCTAAATTTATGTGCTAATTTCCTCCAAAAATTTTTACATTGGTTGAAAACTAATATCTGACTTGTAGAAATAGCTATCAATTGTTCCCATGAATTTCCTCAGAACATCACTCTGGGACATGATGGGGAAGTAGAACATTGTAAATGGGTAGACAGACACAGGTGCAGCTCTGCCCTGAGAGTCTAGTAAGTTCTTCATAATAGGTCATGTGTGATTATCTTTAACATGTATTCCCTCTTTCCAGTTAGCTTTGCATTTTATTTATTTCTGGAATGCTGCTCATGTTCATGAAAGTACATGCCTCTTTTGAAAGAAGATGCCTCAAACAAAACCCAGGGGAATAGTAGTCCAAAGACATGGCTTTTTGGATGTTCATCTTCTCTGCAGAGTGAGATATCTGGAAGAGGAACTGAATTTTCTTCCTTCATTTATAATGCCAAGGGTTTTAGTAAAACACTGAAAGAAATTTCTTAAGTAAAACAATACTGTGTCTCCTGACAGCTTAGAAGATGTTAGTGTCTTGGGGCCAAAATATAAAGTTTTTACTTGGTTCTTATTCTTTCATTCCTTGGACAGAACTCCATTTGTTTCAACACCTTTTCCTGAGGACTAACCTCAGGATTCAGCTCTTAGAACATACCAAATATCTTACAGATAATCCTAAATTCAACTAAAATCCTTCAGGCTCAAAACATTACAGGGTCTACAGGAGAGATTATCTTAAGTCTTTAAACAAAAAATGGAAACATCATTATTTAAGCCTGGGAACACTGGTTAGGGGCAACACTCCTCTGCTTTGATGTTCTAGAAAAATGTAAACAAAATATGTAATTTGTGAGGTTGAGAATTGATCAAGTTTTTAGACTGCAAAATAGCCCTACAGGAATTTCAGGGAAATATCTGATATTACTGTAGGGAAGAAATTTGATCTTATTTTAAACCTAATTAAAGCCTTCTGCATCTCCACAAAAACCTCCAAAACCCTGGAGATCTCTGATGGTTTACCCTCTGGGGAGAACACACAGATATGAATTTTAATAGTATCTTTTGGTAATGTTGGTGGATAAAGGCAAATTGATTACAGCAGTCTGGAAGAAAGCAGGTGATGCATTACCAGGGCCACTGGGTTCATGTTTTCCCAGACATGGTGAAGGCCACCCAGATCATAAAAGAAAGCTGATATCTTTAAAAACTTGAGTTCTGTGATTTGGGTTTTGATATGGCTTTCTTGTTTCCGGATACACTGGATTATATTAAAAGAAAAACAAAATATATTGTCCAAATTTTGTTCATGTGTACACAAAACCAAATCTAGGCTAAAATGTCTGACTCCAAAGGATTTGCTTCAGATTTTTACCCAATGGAAGAGCAGTACTGTTCTGATTATAATGATCTCTGTCATTATTTAGTATTTGATGGGCAATGTGAAACCAACAGAGAGCGTAAGTCTAAGAAATCCAAACACTGAGATAAGTGTTTCTACGTATTTGCATGAAATACCAAACAGAAAGTCTTGCAGAAGTCTCTTATGAAGATACTCAAGCCTGGTCTCAAAGGACATGGTTATTCAAATTTTGTTTCCAAGAGAACACTAGGCATGGACTCTGATGGGATATAAAGTGAGTGTGCTATGATAACCATAGGCTCCTTACACACACTCTAGTTCTTTCTAGACCATTTGGATTTATACTAGAACCATTACATACAGACATATGAATAGTAAAGACAATTCATTGATGTGCATGAAGATTGTAGCAGATGGCAAGCTGGATGACAATACTGTTGTTCAGTTCTCTAGCTGGGAACTTCATCTAATTTTGCGTATTAATATTTGGTACACATGGATGTACACACAACATTCCAAGTTTGTACATATGGATTGGGTTGACATGTGATCCGCCTTCAGATCTACTGAAATCCACTTTAGTACAGTGGTAAGTGTCCCCACCTAAGATGCCCCACCTAAGATGTGGGAGACCCGGGTTCGATTCCCGCCAGGGAGACAGTGTTGAGAGTTGGACTTGATGATCCTTGTGGATCCCTTCCAACTCAGAATATTCTGGGATTCTGTGATCTAGCCATTTTTCAGTACCAGAGGTAGCCTGCCACTCACTGAAGAACCATGAACTTTGTATGCTGAGGAGACTCACACAGTGTTCACAGAATCACAGAATCACAGAATATTATGAGTTGGAAGGGACCCACAAGGATCATCTAGTCCAACTCACCATCTAACACCCGTAAGGAGACCGAGAGCACATCGCAGAGCATAACACCAACCTAGATCCCTCACAGTCTAGCAGNCTGTTAATGTACTTATAGAAACTTTTCTTATTGTCCTTGACAGAGACAGCTAGGTTGAGCTCTGTCTGGGCTTTCGCCTCTCTGGTTTTCCTCCTGCACCGCTTCACAGCTTCCTTGAACAGACTCTGACTCACCTCCCCTTTTTTCCAAAGGTTGTACATCCTCTTTTTCTCCCCCAGCTCCTTCAGGAGCTCTTTGCTCATCCAGACTGGCCATCTGCCCCTCCGACTCACTTTTCGGCACATTGGGATCGCCTGCTCCTGTGCCTTCATGAGCTCATTCTTAAAGTATGTCCAGCCCTCCTGGACCCCTCTGCCATTAAGGGCTTTTTCCCATGGTACCCTCTCAATCAAGTTCCTAAACAGCCCAAATACAGTTCCATGATACTATCCTAGGTTTGGAAAAGAACATGGTTCCAATCCAAATAGAGACGAATTATCCATACAGACATGGGGCCCTGGAAAGCTGCTCAGCAGCATCACCTCTTTCTGTGCCATGGAAACCCCTGAAACTTCTGCTTTTCCAGGTGTGTACGGTTGCCCTTTATCAGGGATAGAAACAAGGTAAATCTTTTAAAACAAGCACAAAGAGAGAAATCCCAAGTTCTCATCCTGTCAGTCAGGACTACGTATTTATATTTCTAAGTTAACATTAAGTAGTCCTCACCTGTACTACAGCAACTACACTGAAAACAGCCAGTGGGATCTTTCTTAACCACTAGAATGAAGTCATGCTTGGCATTTCACAATGGCAGGACCCTAACAAAAGGGATAGAGAAAGCCCATCTTCTCCCTTATTCCAGTAGCCTTTAATCTGGCAGCTTGATCACGCTTCTGGAAGGCAATTCTCTTGGGTATGAATCCCCACCAGCAGAGCAGGGATTGTCCCAGGTCTTTTGTGTCAGAGGTGTGTGTGCTCTTGCCTTTGTTATACTAAAGGCAAGATGGCAAGGCTACCAGAAATGGAGCCTCATTTTAGGGGAAAAAATATGAGCTGTGTTGAACTCCGGGCACAAAGGATGCTGATAACCTCCTGCAGCAAGGAGGATGAGAGGATGCAGAGTGAATAGAAACAGTTCCTGCAGACTTTATGAGATCTACTGGGGAAAAGATGTACAGATTTACCTATATTCTTAAAATTTCTCAACTAACCAATTCCAGGCTTTTAGAACAGCTCAACTTGTCAGCTGTTCTGGAAGCCAAGTCTTCCCTTGCTGCAGAGGGAGTCTATGCATCTAGCACAGAGCCCTGAGGTGCAGCTGTCAGAAGACTGGTATTGCAAGAAATAACTTTTAGGCACCTAAGTCCTCATTGGATCTGACTTTATGCATCTGTGAACCATTTTGAACACCAAATGACTAGTTTAAATTCCTTATTTCTTTCCAGGCTGAGTGGTACCTGCATACCTGAAAGGATCTAGGTCATTTAGCTTGCATTGACAAAGACGTGCTGGCTTAGCTGCACTTGTCTGCAAGGTAAAGGTGTCCTAATACAATAGTCATCATCCTTTGTCCACCAAAGGAACCTGAAATACAAATATTTAATACAGATATTTAATTTTATTTGATTTGCTTTTTTCCCATGAAAGGTCTGAAATTACAAAGGCCTGTAATGGGGATTTTTCTTTTGAGTTAGAAGCCAATGATGCTCCTTTACAAAAATTCTAGGTATTGGTCCAAATAGGAGCTATGAAAGCTTAGCTGCTATACTGCAAGTTAGTATCAATTTTTTTTAATACAAAGCTTCTATTGTATATTTTAAAATAAAACTCTATTATGAAATGCTCAGTTTGTATCAACCTTTCTTCTCAATAAAATATAATATAGCTACCCACCTCTAGAACAGCAGAATGTTTTCATCTTGTAATAAGCATCAGTTCATAGTAAACAAGGAGATGACAATGTTTTCCTACACAACAGAGCTTTTAGCTTGAGAAACCAAACCGGGATAGGAGACTGCTAAGCACAAAAAAATTGGGTAAGAACAGATGTAATTTCTGTGAGATTTACAAGACTGGGACTTAATGGCTTCAGAGAGTGACTCAAAAAAACCAATTAAACTAATTGAAATAATATTGTGTAATATCTGTTTGTCATACATGGTATGATTTTACAGCTTATTTGAGATATGACAGAATTTATACAATTAAAACAACGATCACTTAATACAGCATGACAACAAAATCAACTCAATAAAAACGCCCACATGACTTAGAGCTGCAAGGATATAGGTTTCCCACAGAGTTGTGACAAAGAGTCTGTGAATTACGGGTTTGGGGTTTTTTTCTTTTTTCTTATTTTGCTTTTGAGATGAAACATTGACTAGTTCCTCCTATATCCATTCCAGCCCTGGCTAGCTGAACTTATTACAGAGCTAGCCATAATAATACGCTATCATCTTGACTGCAATTGTTTAATGATATTGCCAGAAACACTGGCAGGAACTGCCATACTACAGCTTTGAAAATAGCAGGAAGTAACTCAGGAGCATGCATATTGATGTGGAGTCCAAACTCATCTCCAAGAAGGTCAGCAGTTGATGAAGGATCACAAACCCAAACACCAGGAAGCTAGAGATCATTTTGCTGGCATATATGTAGTGCTCCCTGTGTTCAACTGTTTAGATCAGCAACTAATAACTTCCATTAGAATAAGTACAGCTTCACAAGCTGAGGGCTTTTCTCTCTACAGCTCTCACTCTTTGTTCACTGTTTAAACAGAATATATATGGTTATAACACATGGTCTGAAACTTGCAGCAATCAGTTCCTTTAGCTAGCTGTTTACCCTGTTAAGTCATATTGCAAAATCCCTTCCCAGTTGAGTGACCTTCAGTTACACTGAGTAGGCAGAAGCAATGTATTTGTCTTCCTTGCATTGTTCACTATTGCATACAGCTTGTAAAATACACACAATAAACTGTTTCTATCTTGTCATTTGGCTTAGCTGGGTCTCCCATCTAACAGATATTCTAAGGTATTACCGATCTATGCCCTGCTGTCTTGCGTTTACAGCCCAGACTTCAGGTTTCATTGTTGCTTTGACTAGCTACATTAAAGAAAAACAACATACACCTATAACTACATACTGGTCTTTCAAAAAATGTGACTAGCTTTCAAAAGCTACCCAACACCGTGAGAAACACACTGATGTAACAGTATTGCTACCAGAAAACTAACAGGAACAAAATTAGCTAACTGGGAATATTCACGAACTTCAAGAGAGAACTAGAGATGTGTCTTTAAAGACGGCACAGAAAAATTACAATTCAGTAGTACGGTTTTCATGTGATGAATTAGCTGTTCCAAAATCCAGTATTCTTTCATAGACTGCCAAAGCTGACTGAAGGAAACATCCAGTCAAAGCCTGTAACTTAGGACCAGTTTTCCAATGCTTGGGCAGTTTCTGACTTGTACAGGTAGCAGTAAAGAGCAATGGATTCATATTTCACAGAGCTCAGGTTAAATCCAAACCTTGATGGGGGTCTCCTGAGAATACTTTGTGAGGTTTGCATATACCATTTTTTTTCCTTTGACAATACTGGCAATTATCTGCAAGGAGTTCTTTCTTTGCTCCCTGTGGAAGTTTTTGACTGGTTTATGTTTACAGAATCAAAATACCCAAACTAAAAGAAAGGCAGGGAAAGCATGCAAACTTATGCAGAGCGAAGAGCAAACAGGGAAGTACCAACCTTTGTTGGTCCCAAACAAAACCTTACCAATTAATTAACCTTTGTTTACTCTCCCCAGGTAGCATGTGCTCTGTTTTCTCTCAGTTTTGTGCAATATAACAGATAAGTTAACTGAGAGAATCTAGCTCTATAAAACAGGGAATCCACTTTAGTAGGTTGACTGAGTTAGTTGGCTGGTCTTCCCATTGGAGCAATTTGCTAACAGCAGGAGTGTATCCAGCAAAATGCAACTCTTCACACAGACCTCCCAAGTTGTCCCATCTCTCCATCAGGCATCAGGAAAACTTTGTGAGGCCTGGAGAAGGGAGAGTCCTTCTGTGAAAATAGAAATAAAAATGCCATGTCTAGGTGGAACCCTGGAAAAATTCCACAGAAGAATATCTCATTATTTCTCTACACACTGTATGGCTAATCTGAAATACTAAAGAGGGATACATAATATTAGCAGGGAAAGCAGAGAAGGTTCAAGTAAGCGGGGTCTGGAATCATTTGCTTTCTCTTTTTCTGACTGTCTAGGAGATCTTGGGTGAGACACACAGTTGATGTACCTCATTTCCTCCTCAAAAAAAAAAAAAACCCAAACTAATTCATGCTACTGATATGCCTCCCAGAACCATCTGAAGAGACTATCTACTAGTGTTGAGAAAAGTCTTGTAAGAAGGAGTAATGTATTTTTTAAACAAATAAAGTAAGTGTGGCACACACTCCAAATGGCTAGTGCAATACACAGGACAAGGATTAACCTGTTAATGTAATCCTTAACATTATGTGTTAACAGTACGATGTGCACTGCTCCACTCTGAGATGTTATCTTCTTGTCTGCATCTTTTCTTCAAAATAATTACACTATAAAATCTATCTCAGATCAGATGACTGAGCTATTCTTCGGCGGGAATTGAATGTGTTTGATTGGCAATTGCTTTGAAGGTTTCTAAACCTCCTCAGTAGCTCGCCCTAGTTCACGCTAATCAATCCTTAAAGCTAGCAAGAGGAGAGCTACACAAAGACATATTTGATGCTATTAAAATGGTTGTATTGGGTTGTGCATCTGACTTAGCTTTCAGGAAAATAGAATTATTTATATGGGCATGGGGGAGAGAATGACTTAAAAGTGCAAGCTATGCACCTGGACTATTAAGCTGTTCGTCTGTATTTCTTAATACCTGGTTTCTGTCTCCAAAAACGCATACATGAGTACTTTCATCTGAAAAATACCAGCTTCTCAGTATTTCTTTGCTCTAAAGCCTGTTTCAATAGAGATATGAGTTCTGGGAGCACTGTATGACTTACTGCCTTTTTCTTTTCCTCTCAGTAGTAATGATAAAGAAGTAACATGAAAGACTAGCCCAAACAAAATCTGTGGACTGGAAGATGAACCAGATAACAGATAGACATTTTCCAATTCTTTCCTATTTGTGCTTGCAAATTTTTGGCAAAGGAAGTGCTTCCTTGAGTTCTCAGATGCCCTATTCAATTGGAAATCTTAAAGGCACAACCCCAATTTACAGGCAATGTTTCATGAACAAAGGAAATGGGAAAATAGCATCTATGGATCAACACTCCAGAGTGCAAGGACCTTTTAAATTCATTTTGTCTATATTAAAAATTTGCATACAAACTTGCCAGTATGTATGTTAGTCAAAATGTACTTTTGCTCCCCTAGAAGAAGCTAGCGAGGGAGAGTATGAACAGCAACATTCCCTGGGCTTTTGCAGTATTGCAGCTGCTCTCAGTTAAAGTGAGAGGTGGTTTCTAGGGACTGTATTTATGGTATTTATCTTCCAAACTTTTTTTTTAATTATTTTGTATTGATTTCATGAATTGCAATTGCAGCTTAATAAAGGAGTGTTACAGGAAGTGACCATGTTGTCTGCATATTTCTTTTGCTGAGAATGTCAATACACATTATGTTACTGCCAGAGATTTAAGGTACAGTTGTCTATAAAGCACCAGGACATGAACAAGGCTTAAATAATTAAATCCACTACATCCACAGAAAACAGTCTCTCTTGAGGGACAAGAGGAAAGAAAATATATGTGCTTTCAAGAGCCTAGAGAAAAATACCTGGCAAACCACTGTCACTAGGTTATGCACAGTGGAAAATGAATACAGACAAGCCTTGAGCTTAAAACTCTAATTTTAAGTGCATAAAATGGGGGTTCATTCTCATGCACAATTTTTTCCATCCCTCTGAAGTCAATGGCAGACTTCCATCCTACTTAGTGACGAGTGCAAGCATTAACATGCAGGGCTAAAAAGGGATATTCTGTTTATGCAGGATAAAATCCAGTAATCAATTCTAATTCAATCCGAAATAGTTTCTACAAACAGGTCTATTCATATTTGTCTACTTTCTATTTGTCATGTGAAATCACTGGTCACTGCATGATGAGCTGCCAGACTTGTGTTATACAGTGAATCCCCACTGCTTGTGACCTCTCCTTTATGACTCCGTGGATTTGCGAGGAAAATTTCTCACAGTTCAGGTTTGGGGATCTGCGAGTTTTCCTCGCCGACGCATGCGCAGTGCCTCTGCTTTGCCGAGGGGCGGTGCCGGCTCTCCCTGTGAGCGACACGGTGCGGGGGGGCGCACAGTTTCTCCAGCTCACAATGGTGTTTAGAGCCCTGCGGCACCGTGCCCCCGTCCCTGACCCAGTCCTGTGTGTGTCCTGTGTGCTCCACTGAGACCCAGCACAGCACCACCACAAGACATGCCCTTCCTTGTTACTCAAAGCCCAGTCAAAGCCTGGGCAGTGCTGCCTCTCCCGGGACCAGTGTATGTTAAAGGGAAAGTAACTCCAATGCCGATGCCTCCCCCACGCCCCCATCATAAACGGCACAGGGTGTTGCAGTGTTGCAAAGTTAAGGTTTTTCCAGGCTCCAAGAATGCCGACCAGAGCTCAGGGACACCCCTTCCCCGCCACGGAGGCAGCGCAAGCACACGCGGGCCAGCACGAGGCCCCTGGGGCCGATGCGGGGCTAGCATGAGCACCAGGGCCAGGGGAGGGGCTGGCAGGGGAGCAGCAGCGTGGGGTTTGGGCTGCGAGCACACATGGTCGCAGCAGCCACCCAGAAACGGTTGCTCCCCTGTGCTGAGAGAAGGAGCGGAAAATTGTCCGCAGTGCTCTGGAATGCCAGGGTGTGGAGCAATGGGCGTGGCCTGCATGCATATTAATAATCTGCGTGTCTTTGTGAGTTTGAGGCTTTGCCAGGCCCCTGGCATGACGCGTTCCTCGCAAATGATGGGGTATAACTGTAGCATGTTTCTGCTTTGGGCTTTTTCCCTGACTCTGGATTATATTTTAACATTTACCAGCTCTGTGTGAAACAGATGGTCACAGCCAAAATTCATGCCCTTCATTCACTCCCTTTCTATTAGTACTGGCAAATTGTTACCCCTCCTGTCTGGGTGTATGGTACCACTAGGTAGCTCTTACCTGCTGAGTAAGGTGAAAATACCAACTTTATGCTTATGCTGTCAGGTAAAATGGAGGCCCCAAACTAAGTACTGAGAGTTCTATTACCCACACAGCATTAGCCCACATTGCCAGATGTCTCATGTATTATCCTGCAGCTCAAAGCATTCATAGAGGGGGTATCTACTGCCTATCTGGGCTATAGCATGATCAGCCCCATGCACAGAAACTGGGCTATGTATATGAAGAGAAACTAGACAATGCGAGTGCTTGCAGACTCTGGAGGGAATAGGTACTTCTGATGGAGTGACCCTTACAGGCAGATCTAAGGGGCCAGAATGAGCATGGTTGGTGAGTCAGAGCTTGACAGCCAGCTCATCTTGTTCTTTGGACAGCACCACCAATGTGTCCCAAGCAGCTAATCAGGCTAATTCCCTGATAGGAATATAATATTGATTACAGAACATAAAAATCCAGTCTCCAAAGCCTGTAATAGGTACAATAATACAGGAAAGAAAATACTTTCTGTTGTGATCTACTTTCAAGGAACAGCCCTGCCAGCAAAAATGCAGAAAAGTCAACAAATTCATCATTTAACCAGTATGAGCTTTGTAAGGCTGTACTAGTTTAGCTCACAGAGTTTTAAAGAAAAAGCTTAGTTCAGAAATGTTTCCCTGACAGAAATATAAATTATCCAGAATATTTGGCCAGAAGACAGTGTAGTAGACATGCCCATGTAATCAGGCATTCCCATTTATGAATGGTTGAAAACACTCTCTTCTCGCATAGGAGCCACTAGAGAGAAAAAGGCAGTGATCAGAGGTTACCAGTCAGTGTGAAATGGAGTACTCTTTTCAAACCCAGCAGTCCAAGGTGACTATCACTAGCCAAGTGAAGATCACTTTGTCAACCTGCATGATGCATTATTCTATATTAATATTGAAATAATAACTTCTATTTACAGCACAGCAAATTACAGTTGCTCCTGTTCTGTAAGTAAAATATTCTGGAACATGAAATAGTTGAGAAATTCTATATTCCTGAAAAAGGGCCAAGGAGCAGGAAAGGAAGGCAGCAGTCTATGGTTTTGAATGGCCCTTTCCATTTTTATGCTCAAGTGCCTGACGCTTTTGCAGCTGACCCTTGTTAACATTGGCAGACTACAGTAGACTACTACACTGATGCCGCCGAAGAAAAGCACCAGCATCTCTGAAGCAACTTTTGTAGTGAAAAAAAAAAGAGAAAAAACCCCCCTGAGGTAAATTTGTGTCAACAGATGTGTTTTACCACTAATGATCATGAAGCCATGATACAGTTTTAATTACCCAGACTTCCTCTTATTATAATGGCCCCATAAAATGCCAACTAAATAAAAAATAACATTAATATACGTAAGATGGAAAGCAGATGGCTGAGATTTTTGAACGAGAAGCCATTGCTAGAAAAGAACAAATGCTTTTCAGAGCCAGTTGCCTATTTGGCAAAAAGATGTATTCTTTTAAAACATTTTTACTACATGGTTAGAAGGTTTGAAAGAGTCAACACCTGAGGGTTGTGCTAACAGATACAGAAACATGAAAGACTGACTTCCCTTTAAAAAGGGTAGTCCAGATGCTGTCCTGTACCAGAAGGCACAGAGAAGAGCAAAGCAAACTGAGACATGGCCCTGCATACTTTCTAGGATACAGAACAAAATTTTGTGCTAGTGAGACTTGATAGCAGTACCCTTAGAACATAAACTTCACAACTGCTACCACCTCCATCTCACAGAGCTCTTCACACTGTCTAGCCCTCCAGTCTGATTTTCCAGCTCCTTCAAGATGGCTCCATGAATCCCAACTCTCTTGTTCCATAGTACAATACCTGAATTACACAATAAAATCAGTCACTGTTGTGAGAAAGTAAAAGGCTGGCAAGAAATTCCAGTATAGTAAGACTGAAAATTCAATCCTGGATATCTGGATGCAGCCAAAGATTGAATTCCATGGTGTTCTGGGCAAACAGCATGCTCTGCAGAACTCTATGGAAAAGATGAGCTATGAGAAGATAGCAGTTTAGAGATAGTAGTTTACTTCTCTGAGTGCTCTTACTCATGTCGACTTACTGACTCAGGCAGGCACTACTGAATGCATGACACAAACAAACATTTTTGGGAAAAATACCAACTGTAAATGAAAGAGGATATGAACTGATAATGCCTCAATCCTTTGGCACCTCCTTTGAAAGTAAGTTTGATGCACTATGGATACCAATTTCCTGGAACCTTTTTAGTAAGAGACCATGAGTTCTCCAAGACAGAAGAAAATGAAGTGTAGTAACTGTCCAGCATTCTCTAGATAAACTTGCTATGGATTTTGAGCTCCACTGGCTTTGATGAGAAGGAAGAAGTCCAGTGGAAGAACAGTAGCCCATGGAGTAGCCCACGGACTCCATTAGGGTTGCCAAGGAGAGAAGTATTATCTCTACTTCATAATTACATCTGAGTTGAAGGAGAAATTCAAATAAGCAGACACTAAATCCATGGTGTCCAGTGAAGAAGGGCTTGATTTGTTTAAGGTTTGTTTTTTTACAGATATTTTACATATTTTCTACTTGTTCCCAATGACAGTGCATTCTCCCATGAATTGGACCTCCCAGGATTCCCTGCATACATTTTTCTAAAGACTGTCAAGTGTGGAACATGCGAACCAGCACTTTTTCCTGATGCTGTAGTTTTCTGCATCAGCCACAAGGATGAACATTAAATTACTCCATAACATCATGATTCATGAAACCAGCTGTAGATACCTGTAATGTTGAAGACTAACAATTTAACTCTTGAGACTGCTTTATTAGTCAACAGAAAGAAGTTGTAAATATTCTTCTTCAAAACTAAACAGTACAAATAATGCTGATGAAATATGCTCTAAAAGTATTTCTTTCTCTCCCAAAAAGCAGCCTGGGGTGACTCTCTTGGTTCTAGAGGGCTCTACTACAGACATACCAAAATACGTGAGATGAATCCCAAACACAATAAATAGAGACCAACAGGGAAGAAGGATTTAAATTATGAGTTTTTCTGTCACGATAGCACTCATGTACACCTGTCTTTTTTTGATACAATTACTGAAATTCAGTAAGGCTAGTAGCATTTTTCACTCTTACATGGAAATTTAAAGCACTGTCACCAGATCCTTTTACAAGGGCATGTAGTGATGGAGGAATGGCTATAAAGTGAAAGCGGGTAAGTTTAGATTAGATATTAGGAAGAAATTCTTTACAGTGAGAGTGGTGCGGCACTGAAACAGCTTGCCCAGAGAAGCTGTGAATGCCCCCACCCTGCAAGTGTTCAAGGCCAGGCTGGATGAGGCTTTCAGCAACCTGGTCTAGTGGAAGGTGTCCCTGCCCATGGCAGTGTGGATTGGAATAAGATGATTTTTAAGGTCCCTTCCAATCCAAACATTGTATCATTCTATGACCTAAAACTGAAACATTCACTGGCAGGTAACAAGCACACTCAGTGTGGATGAGACATGGAAGAACAAGTTTGTCTCAGGGAAGTTCACAGTTTTCAGGGCACTGAATGTACCAGCGTGAACGGAACAGAAAGAATAAACAATGTTGCAGTGTTGGAATGAGAACAGATTTCTATCATCAGGGATAATGTTCTAGTACTCTCAAAATAGGGGCAAGATAAAAGTCTCCCTGAACAAGACAGGTTTTGGAAAACCTGCCCCAAAAGGAAGAGAAATTAAGCCAGAAGAACTTTCATAACATGTGAGTGACTGAGAAGGACTTTTGCAAAGTAAGGTTAGACTTGTAAAAACAAACAACAACCTGGCCCAGAAAAGCATTGGTATAATTGCTGTACATATTGTACAATGCAAGAAATGAACAGGAGAAGCAGGAAGGAGCAAAAGAGGAGAAAGGAGAATAGTCTGTTTGTCTACAGATTGAAAACCAAGAGATGGTTCTCCACATGCTGTAGGCATACTGTGGAATTACATGCACTACAATAGTGTGGATGGTAAAAGATCATTAAACAATGGAGAAAATAATTCAGTGAGGTCTTTTAAACACAAAGACACTGCCCTTCACTCAGGAAACCCATGAACTGCAAACTGTTGGAGACCAGGAGTCGTCTTCGCCCTTACAGTCTTCCTTGTGCACCTGCTTTCACTGCTGTTGGGGGCAGAATTTCAAATCAGATAGGTCTTTGGTCTGAGCTGGAATTCCTGTGATTTATCAATGCATTTTTATAGCAAACATGCCTTTAGAATAAGTGTGATTGTGCTTCTACCAGTTTGTAAAGAATGATCCTATAGTGTAATTGGCCATTGATAGAAAGCAAAATAGGAGACAATTCAGCAACTTCTAGAGCACTTGTTTAAATAATCAAAGAAGTTCTCTCATAGAGCCTAGTCTTACAAGAAGCTAATGGTTATCAATCCCTGCTCTCAACAAAATTTGAAGAGGATAAGCACCATGAAGTCCTTAAGGTCCTTAAGACAACAAATAAGTCAGAAGCAGGTCCTAAAACACCACCATGAAGACCTATGAAGATCTGAAAAACATTTAGCAAATTGTGAAGCAATTGGGAAGATTTACATGAGCATTATAAATGTTTCTTATCACACTGAAGAAGCCCATTCACATTTAAAATATTCATTGATTTTGATGCTTCTTTACTCCACTGAGGTTTTAGCTGTCTCAAGGAGATGCCACAAATTGCAGACTTCTTAAAGTAGTAGATTTACTAAAATTTTACGGTATCACACAATATCACAGCGTTGATAAGGTTGGAAAAGACCTGGGAGATCAAGACCAACCTATAATCCAGCTAAAACCTAACAATTTTCTCTGTTCCCACCTATTTTGTCAAAAATACAGCATCCAGCCAGCAACATGTTTCTATGTGTGTTAGATTTGTTGAATCTTAATCTATTTTTACATTCTCTTCATACTCTAGGAATTGACATAACTGTAATGTATCCTACTTAGCCACAGAGAGAGAAGTGATTGAACCAGACAAACTTTTTAAAAGCAATAAGCCAAATCATATTAATTTAAGAAGCTCTCTGCCACTTGAGAGCTTCATAAAATTAAAGAAAAAAAAATCATGCCTCTGAAATCCATATACTTAATATATTCTACAAAAGCCCCCACCAATAAACAATCCAAATTAGTGGCTTCACTTTAACTAGTCAACATAGCCTAGTGGTAGGGTAAAACTTTAAACAATGTGCAAACTTGCATGATTTTTGTCATGCATTTTACGAAAGTGTCTATATGTGTAGAGATGTGCTGAGGGCACAGTAACAACCTGCAGTTCACAGCCAAAGACTAGAAGGTAAAACGTTACTTTGTATAGTCCTTTCTTCTTACAGAATATATTATGTTAGTCTTCTCTTTTCAGATTTCTTTATGTTTACTAAAAATTGCTAAGCTCTATTTACACAGATAATTAATTATTATAATTATGTATGCAGTCTATTATTAGACTGGTAGCTGCTAACAACCATCTGCATTGCTCTATGACTCTGCTTTCAAAACCTGCTCTAATGGAGAGGTCTATCTAGGTTGTTCAATGCTCAGCAATTGCTCTTTTTGATGTTTGCTATAGGAGAAACCGATGTTGAGCAGTTAGTGAATTTTTTGGAAAATAACCACCATAGAGTAGGGAAAAGGCTACAATCAACAGCTCTTCTAAATATCACTTTCTCATCCTTTCTTCATCTTCCACCTTCCAACTCTGCCCTTCCTTTTTCTCCTGGATGTTCTCTCAAAGCTAGGAGCTACCTGTGTATGCTGCCTCATTTTCTGCTCTGTTTTTGAAACTTTGCCCTCTATTTGATTAGCAGTGAACAAGAACAGGCAACCTTCTAAAATTGCTAAAAGGAAAGCTGCTGTAACGAGAAGAAAAAGTAAACCTACACGAGCACTCAGCTGTACACAGGCTGTGGAGCAATGTTAAACTGCACCATTTGTCTGAGTATCATTTCACAAGGGACTGAGAAGAGGACTAGAATTACTAGTGAAAAGGCATAGCATGACAAATAGGAATAACAGGTGCATGTTATAGTAGCATGACCCAGCAACACCTGTAACTGATAGACCAGAGTATGAGACTTCTAAAAAATGGACACTGTCACTCTTTATAATTATATGCTGGGAAATTTCATTTCTAAAATTTGTAATAAATGACTACAGCATGGAAGGCATGCTGGCACCTTTCCAGTTGCTGAGTTCTTACTCTCATTTCAGACTTCACCCAAAGGACCTGCATTAGATAAGCAAGAGATTAGAGTGGATGCATGTGGACAGATTCTGAATTCGGATGGACTGCAAACTGCTTGTGTATCTGGAGCACATCAGTATGGGAGAAATTGTGGTTCCCACAAGCTAGCAACGAGTATCAAGGCTGAAGAGAAAATGGGGGGTAGTGATTTCCTGAGGATGGTGCCATGAAGACAGAGTACAGGATTAGAAAGACTGATATGAAACGAGAAATATATGTGGACCAATCACAAGGGTAATTTCCCTTGAGACTAAGTGAGTGTGACGATAAATGTCTGGAAGCAGTCTCTGCATTAAGGTTCAGAAGAATGAGCAACAAGGAAGCACTTCAAAGCTGTATGAAAACTGAATAGAGCAGTTCTATAGGATATTTTTGAGCAATTCCATTAAAACATAGAATTTCCTCCCATCCCACAGGGGTTTAACAGTCTGTCAGACTGCATATGATTCTACATCAGACTTCCAAGCAAGCACAAATTGATCTCAGCATATTTCAAGAACATTTGTCTGGCCATTTTAAAAGTTGGAAGACAGTTGTAGTGTGGGAGCTGAAAGCTAGCTGGTTTGTATTTTATAAAACCCATCCATAAAGATGATTAGCCTCTTTGAAAAAACTTTTGTAATAATAATTGAGACATTTAGTATTTGCAAATTGACTACTTAACACATCTAATACTTTCATATCTCAAAAATGTTGTGGGTGAATTTGGTGCATATAAAGGCAAAGGACAACCCACACTGATATAAATCAAGAACTGCAAGCAGATTGTTCAAACTTTCACATACAGCTACCAGTGCATCCAAATTTTTATCTGCAAAACTTCAGTGTCAGGCTTGGGCAAAATCCTTGAAAATAGTGACACCTCTGCATGATTCTGTTCACAACTCTTTTTCCTCCCATGAGTATTTCCACTGCCATCAATCAGTCCATTTGGGCTGTTCACAGTCATAAAAGTCAAAAGAATAAAGTTATTTCTTCCTGTAGGACATAATTCAAACATCTCAGCTAGTAGAGCTGTGAAAAGCATGGGTACTTAGAGTAATGTCAATGTACTTAACATTCATTACAGTCGGGTCTCCTGTATTGCGCACCCACGGTCTTAATCCGGATCCGCGTAGCCCGACTTCCGGGTTGAATGGCGGCTGTGCTGCTGCCATCGCCCACGCTGCCCCCGCGGCTGCCGCCGCCGCCACCCCTCGTACCGCCACTGCTGCCCGTACTGCCCCCCCTGCTGCCTGAGCCCCCACCGCTGCCCGTTCCACCACCTGTGCCACCGCCGTCGCCACCATGGCGGCCGGTCGCACCTGCACAGTTGCAGAACGGGTCTCCTACATCGCTAAAAAATCATGTCACTAAGATCTGAAGCCACAATATGAGGGGCGCAAAGTGCAAGAGGGCCGACTGTACATGTAATTAAAAAAGATTTTTGCCAACCACTCCTTCTCTTGGCTGTTTCACCCTGTCAGCTGAGGAAAACACCTGCTCATCTGTTTGAGTAGAAGCTATGTGAACATGACAATGATACAGCCACCAGTAGATGAACAATCACTGGGACTCAGAATAAATTTTAATGCAACTAAAACTGATACTTAGAAAGGCAAAATTAGCAGTTGCCATTAACTACTATTATCAAAGTGCCCTATTCTTCCTAGTATTTTGCATTATCTTTCTCACATGTTACAATACGCTCTCAGGTAGACCATATCAGGTATTCCTCTGTGCAAGAATCATAGATTGTACTACTTCACAGTTAAGATTTGAGTTTTTGAGATCAGACAGGTGTGTTTATTTGAGCTCAGTTCCTCCAGGGAAAACATATAGGTTGTGGCGTTCTGACCCTGCTACAAGCTGATATTGTCATTGATGGCCACCTTGCCACTCATCTGGCATGGGAAGATCCTTCTGTAGCCAGCTTTGTAGTCTTCTTGGGGCATCATTAAGAGATCTCAGTTCCTAACTTAATGAAACCTATAGTCTAATTCACAAATCTAACAGACAACATGACACAACTCTCACATGTAAAGAAGTTGTTCTCAGAACAACTGCCCCCAGACTCAGACTCTGCAATTAATCAGAAGTGATGCAAATATCAACATTCTGAAATGGCATTGAAAAACAAGTCCAGCAACCTGCAAATGCTGGCATCTATACCAAAAACCTAGTTATGTCCCCCATTATATTTACACTTACAAATCTGATTGTGTCTGAAGTTGATAAAAAAGTTGCAATGGAGTATTCTGATACTGTAAATGAGAGTTTTCAGGGAAAATTCTATTCAGTAAAGGTTTTAACATCTCATCTTTCTCTGGTTGTAAACATACATCAAAATATTTGAGTTTCCTGCTGAATTAATTTTTCCTTCTTCAAACTGTATAACTCATTCCCATTTTAGAATGCAAAGAATTTTATTCCATTTTGTGAATTTTAATTGGTAAGTTAAAGATTATTAATTCAACATATTCCATCTCCCTCTGAGACATTCAATAAACCTGGTTGATAGGTTCCACTCTTCTTCATAGTCCTTGTTTGCATATCCACAGCTGAACTAGACATCCAAAGAAGCATCCAGCTCAGACAGGGAGAGATACTATCAGCCTGACTTTAGTGAACTCTAGTTCGGATCCTTTGATGTGTTTCCATGTAAATCAATTTTTCTCAAGAAAGTTAGACCTCATCTTACACTATTTTTATGAACGTGTAGTTAAAAATCTGTATCTCTAAGTTGTTTCTGGGTAGATTGCCCATAAGTCTTTGCTTCAATGTACAAATACAGTTTCTGGCCCTATAAAATCACAGTCTTGTATATTTGTTAGATATAAGGAGGCTGAAATTTCCAGTAAGACAGTGTCTTACTACAGATTTGACATACTGTGCACAGATAGTTTGGCACAGATGTCATAAAATATTATTAATTTTCTTTAGATTTCCCCAAAGCCTGACAGAATAACTTCAGTACTTGAAAGTGCCATCACAAGATCATTCAAGTTATCTGTGAAAACTAGAAGCTATTCAAGTCTTTATCAGAGCTCTTACTGGTCAGTGGCAGCAGTTGGTTCAGAAAGCCTCCCTTGACACTGTAACATGCCACCTGAGTGCTACCAGTGCTTCACAAATTGAAAAAGGCGATTTTAATAGGTGTGATTTTGCTAAATGTTCAGTGTGAGCATGTTCTAAGGTAGCTTATCAGGCCAATACAATCTCATTGAATTAAAACTGAACACAGACTGAGCTGCAAGAACTTGGCACACTAGCTATCTGGTGCTGTCTGTAGCTTAATAGCTAGAAAACTGATCCTCTATGCAAGGAGGCGTCTTTCCAGTTCCTCAAAGTCAACAATGTAAAGCAAAATCCAGTGCAACAGCCTCAGGTCACAAGACTGCGCCTGGAAATTGAAACCAAGGGAGGAAAACGTCCTATGGATGTGACCTACCTCTTATTTCATCAAAGGACATCTGATCTGTCTGTCAAAGGACACCCCTTTAGGAGTCTGGCCATACACCTGCCATTCTTGCACTTGTTAATATACAACAGTTTTGGAAGCTTAAGAACTCAAACTGAAAGGGCAAGATCTTTTCTATTTGACGGGGGGAAAAAAGTCCTTTATTTCTTAATTGATTTATTTGTTCTGAGCAAAGAAGTATAGGGGAGGATCCCTTCAGCAGACAAGTCTTTCTCTGCTTAGTCAAAAGGACAAGTCTGCTGTGGCAATTTCACTGCACAGATGTTTCTTCACATTTCCCTCTATCTGTTTCCTAGGACTTCCAGCAAACTCTGTTTAACTAAAGCAGTAATGCACAGAAAGGCAAAACGACACTCATTCCTACAAACAACTCGTACATCCAAGAGCACTTTCCTACTCAGTAACTCTTCACAATCCTTAGAAAAAGTCAGAAAGCAAAGAGAATTCAAAATTCACATCTCCACCCATAAATCCATCTCTGCAAAACAAATAGTCCCATGAAAGCATGGAGGAAAATTTCACTCTCTTTTTTCCTCAACTTTCTGAGCTCAGGAATATACATTAGCCCTTCCAAAGTAAATTCAAACTTTTTAGCTCAAATTCTAGTTGTTTTGGACAATAGCACATACTAAAGCTTTCGGTTGAAATTGCCAAATTCCGACCAAACCACAATCCTTTTGGAAACTTACTATCATAAAAGTTGAAGATGTAGGTACGACAAACAAGGCTTTGAAGAGGAAAGTAAGATACTGTTGGGTGGAAACTAAAATTCAAAAGTGCCTTCAGGGCTTTAGTCACTTCAAAAATGAACTCTCCCACACATTTTGAAAATAACCTGTTCAGCTCTAACGGTGTTTTATTTTTTTTCATCTGAGATTCCACTGTGTCCCACTGTTGACTTCTGACTATATTTGCTGTGATCAAAATTATAGTTGTTTATAATATAAAGGCACTCGAAGGATTTGGATTACAAGTACAAATACAAGTCTCCCACTTTCTGCTTACACACAGCAATACAGAATCAAATGTAAGACCTGCCTAATTCAAGAAGTTGTGTCAACTGGTTCTGTCACACCTTTTTAGCTGCTAAAAATTCTTTCTCGGTAGCTGTGGGATGGTCTGCCCTCATGAAATTGGATTCTAACCCCTAAAAAGTGGTCTTTTAAATCATAATGAACAATGAAGTATCAGGTTTTATTCCCTGCTCAAATTACATATTCATCTTTTTAAGCCAGGGGATGTTATGGTTATCATGTTTATCTCACTTGGAATATTTTGCTGTATTCTTCACAACATGATTTTGGAGAAGTCTCAAGTGTCAACACCTCCTTGTATAAGAAAACAGTCTCTTGGAATGATTTGCAGTTTGCATCTTTCACTGCAAACATTCCTTTGTAAAAGAGGGCTCCCTGTCAAATACAAGATTATACTTAGGATTGTTTGCAGGGGTTTTATTATAACCTCTCTTATTTGTCTTCTGAGTGGCTACATTCCAATCCTTCCAGTCCCATTTCAGTCTTCCCATTGTCACATCTCCATAACAGTAATTTCCTTTTGGAAATTGCATGACTGGAACTACATGCAATATTTTCATCAAAGAAAAAAGAAGTTGCTGATTTTTCTAATGGTATAAAACATATTCTACACAGTTTTCCAGACCATTCTTTACTCGACTTACAAAGCCCCCTTCTTAAAGACTTTACAGCCTAAATCAAAACAAGTCCTTTCCCTGTCAAACACATGGAAAGGTAGGAAGGAAAAATGTGATGTTCAAGCAAAGTCATTAAGATGACAAATTCTAATGCTATGTTATTTCTGTAATTTTCTCTAAAAGAATTGCTTTATTTTTTCTGGAAATTCTTAGGGAATTATTCCCCATCACTTTTGTACCATAACAGGGCAGCAGGGCATTCCCTGATGTAGGAAATCCCCGCACAAAATAAGGCAGTGTAGGAGGCCTTCATAGGTGGCCAAGGCGGAAAGGAGCAAGTGGCATAGGATAGGCCCTTGGGAACTGTTCTAACTAGTGTAATTTAGAGCATTCCTGCTCTCAGTTATGCCAGGGGCCACTTTGGCATCAAGTCAACCTAGAATCCAGGGAGATGAAAAATGGCTTAGAGTCACTTTCCCCCTCCCTATACCCTGGGCCTGCACCATGTGTGGTTTGGCTGGCTCTGAGGATCTGGCCCCTACATTTTCAAATAGACCATTTTAAGTTGAAGTTGAAAAGTGAAAGAAAACTGAATATGAAGAGTAAAAGGAGTAGAAAAGTGCTAACGGGAGAGAGTAAAAAAAAAAACAAAAACAAGAGGGAAAGAGAATGGGTGTTATGTATTGCTAAGTGTGAAGCAGAGCTCACGTTTAGCAAGCACTAGGAGGTCTGGCTTCACTTCCCAGCTATGCCAAAGACTTTTAATGCTGATACTAGTCTATTAAGGTCACTTTCAAGGTGACCATTGAGGTTTTTTGACCATCTACATATGTTTAGTTTATTACTTGAGAACTAACCAACCACAGAACCTGAGGCCAGAAGTGCCTTTTAGCCCTCATTACCTACAACAGGTATATGTCTTGAAAGACAGAACTAGTCTTGCAAAGATTCACAAGACACATGCATGGAATACCTTTGGTGCAAGGCTGTGTGCATGGAAACCAGGAATGATGCTCGGCACTTTACCTTCTCCTCTATTTTGTGATGTTAAGAGTTCATCCTGTACCACACCACTGGAATGGAGAGCTCAGATCCCACATTAAGTCTGGATTCAGTGTAGACAGGAGAGGGAGGTAGGAAGGCATTTTACAGCTGGGGGACCCTGAGGTCTCATTTCAAAATGTGCGTGTTCATCAGTACTTACTTGGAGTCTCTCTTCACCTTTGTTTCACATCTGCAAAATGGGAATACTAATTCATCTCTATCAGTAGTGTGGGAAGGATGCATCAGGCTAGAATACGTCCAAACTCAACAGCAACATGAAAAAGGGGAACAAACCCCTAGACTGACAGCCTCAGATTTAAGTGTATCTTGGCAAATAGACAAAGCACAGGTGTTATTAGAATTCAGAATTTATTATGGTAAATTATGGTAAAACTTTAAAATTCATGTCTGAAAAATGTGGATGATCCCACTGAAATCCTGCAATATCCAGATTACTCAAGTTGTGCCACACTGTACAAAGTGCTAGAGCAGGAATGATGGGCATATGCAGGGAGGTCGGAGGAGTGCAAAGATTAATTCCCAGTACCTTCAGCATACCTTGTCCTGAAGGTAGGTGTTGTGACCTGTTTCTGCAGCCTGTTTGTAGAAGGTGCTCATGGTGTACCCACCAGTACTGCTTTTATGGTTGGAGACGATGCTCAGAAGTCCTGAATATGTTCCTTACCACAACCTGAAGGCCTTGTTAGAAGTGCCAGGGAGATTAGAAATCCTCAAACTGCAAGTCTGAGAGGGTTGTCAAATTCTAACCTCTTGTACCTTTCCCCAAACACTTACCAGACCATACTCCAAACTTCCCCTGTGCCTAAAGCCTCTTCAAACACTAGTATGATTCCCCTTATCATCCCAACCTAGGCTATCCTCTCTCCCATGAACCTCCAAACTCCCTTTTGAGGTTCGGAACTGCATCAAGCTGTTTGTCTTAGTGCTTCCATGTTGCTGCTGTTCCGTTTCTTGCCTTTCCCCCTGTGCTCTGTTACCACTCTCTCATTAGATACTACACAGGGCCAATCCCACCCCTTGCCTAGTTCTCCCTGTAGCAAAACAAAGCAGAAAGAAGGGGGAAAAAAAAGAGGGAGAGAGAAAATGAAACAAAAACTGATACGAGGGCACAAACCGGAGTGGGAGGAAGAACCTAAACTCTACTAAACAGTTACCCATCGAATTCTGTAATTTCCAATTTTTTGTAGTTAGCTAGGAGAAAAAAAGAAGATTCTACAGTCAAAGCATATTTAAATGTTTAATCAGGGCATATCAGAAAGCAGTATAAAGTAACAGAATTGTTGATCACAAAGGGTTAAATCCAACTTTCTCACGGTTCTAATAAGTAATTGTGATAGGGAGGTGTGTGGAGGGAAGATCTAGATCTGATTGTGTGCATTTTTCTGACATCCCAAGTACGTATTTTTTTAGGAAATGTCTTCAATCACTCAGCAAAAATAGTTACACATTTTTTTCTACGCTAGTTTATGAAAATGCAATGCACTTCAGTGCGAGCACATATTTCCATGATTTCGGATATCCCTTCCTAGATGTCGTTTACACATGTTGGCAGATATGACCAAAGTCCCGGCCACAGATGGCTCTGAATGGCAGATGTCCACAGAGCGGTTCTGTACTGTCTTGGCACCAGCCGTGCTCCCCCACTCCCTCCACTGCTGAAACTGCGTGCCGTAGTAGATTGCTTTATACAACCCTCAGCTGGTGCCAAGCAGCTATTTTTTTTCCCTCTATAGTAATTTACACAGCAAACTGTACAGTCCTAAAACTGACTGGGGGCGGGGGGAGGGAGGGGTGTAAATAAAAAGGCGAACCACTACTCTAAATATGTGTAACTAGAATGCAGGTGTTTAGACGAGATGATAGAAAAAGTGCAATCAGGAGCCTGTGTGTTTGACTTGGGTGCATTAACACTCCCAACTCTTTTCCCTCCCTCTCTCTCCTTCCACAAAGTCTGCATTTCATTTATTGATTGGATGTACTGTACAGATCGGAAGGCTCTTCCCCTCACCCCCATCCCATCCAACCTCCCGGCTCCAGCAGGAGGAGTAAGAGGGGGAGGAGGAAAAGTGGGTGCATTACGAGCTGATTGTGCTCTTGCCCCGACCTCCAACAGCCTGATCTGCCTTTGAAGTTTTCCACCCCTCGATTTGAAGTGAGATCGATTACAGAAGAACAACAGGGACAAAGACTCTGCTGCTTTACGTGCAGCCACTTTCCCACGATCGGGGCAGCCAGCTCGACAGCAGCAAGAGATCACCGCAATCCCTACGCTCCTCCTTGCCACCATTCAGAAAAAATGCAGCCCCCGCCCCGCTTCATTTAGGAAAGCTGGGGGGAGATTACAAAAATGCATCGTCTTGTTTAAGAACGAAGTTACTAAAGGGCGACTGGCAGAGTCTCGGTCTTTGAAAGGAAACAGAACAGAAAAAAAAGAGTGCTGCGTATTGGGGGGCGAGGGGAAAAGGAGGGCGCATTTAAAACGCAGATAAATTAAAAAACATGGGTAGGTGGCAAAATTTAGCAAGCGCAAAGCAAGTGCCTGCCTCCCCTTGCTGCACCGCTGGGGGCTCGGCGCGGGCACCGGGTACCGAGCCCGGCGGAGGGCGGCTGTGCTGGGAGTGAGCTGAGGCCAGAGCGGGGCAAATCCTTTACCTTTGTGTCTGGTAAACGTACGTGTGTGTGCGTTTGTGTGTCACTAGCGCTGGGGCATTCTAGAAACCGGGACAGGAGAAGGCGGGCGGGGGCACGGGGGGAGTTAAGGGCAAAGCGAAGATGGTAAATGCCTTACCGTCGGCGAGCGGAGCCGGCTCGATCTAGCCCGTGGATGGAGGTCCTAGACCTTGCCACAGGCCGCAGGGATGCCCCTCCCTGGGTGCCTTGAGGGAGCCCCCGGCCCCGAGGCTCCTCCAGCTGGCCCTGGGGCCCTTGTGGCCGTTTTCCCCTCTGTCTCCTCGCCCACCCCAGCCAGACTCAGGACAGCGCTCACCTCCCCCCCCAGCCCCTGGCTCAGGACCTGCCAGCCCAGCCCGGCCCGGCCCGGTCCACGGGGGGCGACGGGGACCGCGGGGCACGGACATCCCTTCTCGGCCCGGGCGGACTGGGGAGACTTGTTGCTTAAACTCGGTTTGAACCCACAGCACGCCGGCTTGGCTTTTTCCAAGAACAAGAAAAAAGCGGTTAATGTGTCACCGGGCATCCAGTCCATTCATTCAAAAAAAAAAAAAAAAAAGAAAAAGAAAAAGGGAAGCGGCAGCTGGGCACACAGACCCCCAAAGAGCACGGCTGCTGCGGGGGATTTCCTCCCCCTCCCGCCCGGCCGGGCTCCTCCCCCCCAGACTGCGCGGCGTCGGGGCGGCGGGCGCACGGGACGCCGACAATCAATAGCTACGGTCACAAATTACCGTAGGAAGTGTTAGCTGTGCACCAGCTCCTAAACAAGATCGATGGCCTCCCGCCGCCGCACAGCCACGGAAGGCTCACTCACTCTTCCTCTCTCCCTCCANCGCCGGGCCCCAGCACTGAGCGCGTCTGACCCAAGAGAGGCCGGCACCGGGAGTGCGGCAGCGCCGGCGGTGTTCCGTGCACGGGAGCGGGTTGGGGGCGACGGGGAAGTAAATCCGTAAGAAGCCGTGTTGGTGCCGCAGTCGGCGAGCAGCGGCTTCTGGGAACGCTGCCGTCCTGCAAACGCTTCGGTTGCCGCTTCCAGCCGTTCTAGCGGGCAGCTGAGACCCGCACTGCGGGCACCGGGCCGGCAGGAAGCGGGGCTCCTTCAGCTCTCCCCACTGCCCCTACCCAAGCCCTTGGAATATTTAGTGTCGGCTTGAGAAAAAGCTGCTATTTTAAAAAGAAACTACGTATTTCTGTTATTTCTGGTTGTAAAAATCCTCTCCTTACATGGTGGGAAATTACCTGTTCGCTTTTCGGGTTTGGTTTTTTGTTGACTATTTCAACATAGGAATGTTAAGGCAGGTATAATTTGATAATATCTTTAAGTGTTACTAAAACCAGTACGTCTGTGCTGATAATCACATTAGCAAGGTAAATAAGAGTCCCACTTCAAATACGTGCATGTATGTAAGCATAATTATACCTCCATGTTATGTTTGTAAACTTGTACGTGTGTTTGTCACAACAGATAACCACGTCATGCACAAAATTCATTCTGTTGTTTTGTTTTGGGTGAAGATACATTCTCTCTCGGGTGATTTGTCAGATATGCAATGTATATTATGTAATATATAATAATATATATAAAATATATATGTTGCATACAAATATTACTGAGGATAGAAATATCACAGTTAAAACAAGTTGTAAAATACAAGCATACAATTTGGAGAATACCCAGGTCAAGTGTGCCAGCATAATGAAAATGCCTCTTGCATCTTGGTGGTGGTCTTTTAATTAAATATTAACGTACTTCCCCCCCACCCCCCTTGTTGTTTCTTTCAGTTCATAAGATGTTTTTTGTTAAACTGTACAATAGTCTTTCTATCCCTCTCAAGCCTGGGGTTTCCTGTATTGATAACTACATTCCAACCTCACATTGAATACAGAATATCTTATATTTTTCTGGTTTTGTTTTATCACAGCATCTTACTGTTAGGCACATATATATCAGATTATGCAACATCCTTGTGGATTGAGATCTTGGACCATTACTGAACCATCCCAAGACCCAGAGTACAACTACTTCACCTCAGTGCCCAAAAATTGAGATCCTTCACCCTCCCCCAGCGCTCACACCCAGACACCCCAGCCCCATGGCACGACCCCGCACTGGCAGCCCATGCTGGGACTCCCTGGCCCCGGCCCGTGCCTGGCCGTCCCGGCGCAGGCTGCCAGCATGGAGCTGCGCCCCGCTGGTCCCACACCCCACTGGCACTGCGGGGTTCAGCTGCAGTCCCGCGCCCCATCGGCAGTGCCACGCCGGGCAGGGGGTTTCAGCTGCAGCAGTGGAGTGAGCGTGTCCGACTGGCTGCTGCGGCCAGCCCAGCCCCACTTTCCTGGGGCACTGCCCTTCCCCGCCTGTAACAATGAAAAAAGTAACCCACGCCCGCGGGGGTGTCAGTTCCCCAGCTGCGCTCAGAGTAACAGGGGACAGTGTGACTCATGGCCCGCCCTGTGGGGCCAGGCCAGCACCGCCCCACAGGGAGCTCCGGCACCGCCCCTCGGTGGAGCAGCGGCAGTGAGCATGTGTGAGCTGCAAAAATTCGCAAATGGTGGAATCGAAACTGCGATAAATTCACATCGCAAATGCGCGGGGTTGTAATGGAGAGGTCACGATGCAGCGGGGATTCACTGTACAACAAATCCATGTTTTCTTGTTTTAATAGAAATCGGAACACTTTATGAAGAATGCTTGGACTAAAAACATATAAACACGACTATTACCTGATTAGCATCATTAAATTGTCATCCCTGACTTCTGTCATTAGTTTCTACATACAGGTATAAATATACACACGGTAATACAGNGCACAGCCACGGAAGGCTCACTCACTCTTCCTCTCTCCCTCCACCCCCGGGCCGGCGAATTCCGTCCCGCTCAGGGGATGGAAAGGGACGGAGGTTGGCGGGGCCGGGTGGCCGCGGTGTCACACACAGACCCGCCCCGGGGGAGGACCGGACCCGCGTCTAGGTGACATGGGGAAGTCGTCCTGCGGCCCCTGGCTGGGGCGCGGGGCTGGCTGGGGAGCCACCCGGCCCCCCAGGCGGTGACTCAGTGTCACCTCGTGGGCGGCCACCAGCCCGTGGGCTGACGCGGGGAGCGCTGACTCAGNCCCACTTCAAATACGTGCATGTATGTAAGCATAATTATACCTCCATGTTATGTTTGTAAACTTGTACGTGTGTTTGTCACAACAGATAACCACGTCATGCACAAAATTCATTCTGTTGTTTTGTTTTGGGTGAAGATACATTCTCTCTCGGGTGATTTGTCAGATATGCAATGTATATTATGTAATATATAATAATATATATAAAATATATATGTTGCATACAAATATTACTGAGGATAGAAATATCACAGTTAAAACAAGTTGTAAAATACAAGCATACAATTTGGAGAATACCCAGGTCAAGTGTGCCAGCATAATGAAAATGCCTCTTGCATCTTGGTGGTGGTCTTTTAATTAAATATTAACGTACTTCCCCCCCACCCCCCTTGTTGTTTCTTTCAGTTCATAAGATGTTTTTTGTTAAACTGTACAATAGTCTTTCTATCCCTCTCAAGCCTGGGGTTTCCTGTATTGATAACTACATTCCAACCTCACATTGAATACAGAATATCTTATATTTTTCTGGTTTTGTTTTATCACAGCATCTTACTGTTAGGCACATATATATCAGATTATGCAACATCCTTGTGGATTGAGATCTTGGACCATTACTGAACCATCCCAAGACCCAGAGTACAACTACTTCACCTCAGTGCCCAAAAATTGAGATCCTTCACCCTCCCCCAGCGCTCACACCCAGACACCCCAGCCCCATGGCACGACCCCGCACTGGCAGCCCATGCTGGGACTCCCTGGCCCCGGCCCGTGCCTGGCCGTCCCGGCGCAGGCTGCCAGCATGGAGCTGCGCCCCGCTGGTCCCACACCCCACTGGCACTGCGGGGTTCAGCTGCAGTCCCGCGCCCCATCGGCAGTGCCACGCCGGGCAGGGGGTTTCAGCTGCAGCAGTGGAGTGAGCGTGTCCGACTGGCTGCTGCGGCCAGCCCAGCCCCACTTTCCTGGGGCACTGCCCTTCCCCGCCTGTAACAATGAAAAAAGTAACCCACGCCCGCGGGGGTGTCAGTTCCCCAGCTGCGCTCAGAGTAACAGGGGACAGTGTGACTCATGGCCCGCCCTGTGGGGCCAGGCCAGCACCGCCCCACAGGGAGCTCCGGCACCGCCCCTCGGTGGAGCAGCGGCAGTGAGCATGTGTGAGCTGCAAAAATTCGCAAATGGTGGAATCGAAACTGCGATAAATTCACATCGCAAATGCGCGGGGTTGTAATGGAGAGGTCACGATGCAGCGGGGATTCACTGTACAACAAATCCATGTTTTCTTGTTTTAATAGAAATCGGAACACTTTATGAAGAATGCTTGGACTAAAAACATATAAACACGACTATTACCTGATTAGCATCATTAAATTGTCATCCCTGACTTCTGTCATTAGTTTCTACATACAGGTATAAATATACACACGGTAATACAGTAGTTGAAAAAAAAAAAAGCTGATAAAACCTACTTTAAAAGAGTAATCATATTAAGGGCATTAAATGTACAGAGCATAACTATGAGTCTCGAACATGATGTCACTACAGCACCATTAGTCTACATCCTTAATGTGTGTCCCTTAACATACATCTGTATTCAATGTACCTTGTAAATACCTCATTATGGTTAACTACTGCTGATCCCCGTGTGGAACATGTTAACATACAGAGCAACTGTGAAATAGCTAGGGAAAACAAGGAGAGATTTTTTAGAACTAACTTAAAATTCCCTTGACATGGTCCATGCAACAGAGGTAGCAGCATCATAGACTTTCCTTCCATATTTAATTCATTGCCATTCTGCATATATGTTTTTCTTTAATCAGCAAAACAGAGAAACAGCTGTTATATGATATGAAGCAACTCAGAACTAACTGCACGTAATACAAGGACCAGGTGGTGATCAGGCCTGGTATCTACAACTCAGAACGAAGTCCTTGGAATAATAATGTTAGAATTGTGTTTACTTGTTTAAATAGAGTTCTTCACAGCACTGTTATAAGAAATAATTACCAAAATCTGCTTTACCACAGAGAAACCACTTGCAGCTTTTCTCCCAGTCCCAGGGCAGCATTGCTGTACAACCTTGGGGAAGGATAAAGTATTTCTACCTGAGCTTCTGTATCCTACAGCCACAGTTCCAGTTCCTGACTTTACCCATCATAGTGAGAGAGCTGAAAAACTCAGGCACTGTTATGGTGGATCCCAGTTATTCCCACTACATCCCCAGGAACTCTTCCATCTCCTACACCAAAACATGGAGTCCCTTCTTGTATAAGTACAGGTTAATTTTCATGAGCAATATTCCCCTGTCCCTGCAGCCTCCAAAATTATCCACTTCCCCTTCCTTCAAGCACAATTCATCCTAGCTGTATTCATTAACTGAACATCTATCTTAGCTGCTGCTATTTCTTTATCTTCTTTAACTAGTCTTTAACTTATGCCTCCTATCGTTTTTCTCCCTCTCTTGTGAAGTGGTGAACGGGAAACATAGCATATGTTTCCTTTGTATAAGAAAGCAAAGCCCTGTATACCTGGTCCATTAAAGAGATGAAGCTGGAGCACCTCTGGGTGGCAAGTGAGAGAAAAAGAATGATCAGTCATGGAACTAGTCCTATAGACCAGTATATTTTCCTTTCAGAATGCTTAAGAGGGCCTGAAATTCTCTGGCCTATTTGAAAAACCCTTAGAACAGGCAAGTCTGTTGATGGTTGTCAGTTGCTCATCATTCACTCCCTTGCCTCTTGTAATGTCACTGTTTCCTCTTGTCAGAAAGATTTCCAAGCTAGACGACAGCTGAATTTCGAATGCTAAAAGAAATACATAATGTTGGGGTTTCTTTATGTGTCATAAAGAAGGCTACAGACAACTAAGGCAAGGTGCAGTGTTGGCAGCTGATGAGCCAAAGCAGTTTTGGCACTAATTAGCCAAAATGTCCTGCACCACTGCCACTGCTCAGGACAGGAGCAAAACCAAGGCACAGGAGCAGGCTGTCCTGATGTGCCATAAGGTGAGCTGTTGGGGTAGACGGCCGGCCTGGATAAGTAAAGAGCCTTTGAGTGAATTGAGGGGGGAAGAGAGGATGTACTGCCTTTGGAAGGAGGGGGAGGTAACTCAAGCAATGTTTAAAGATGTTGTTAGGTCATGTAGAAAAACAATTAGAGATGCAAAAGCTCAGTTTGAGCTTAAATTGGCCACCACTGTAAAGGATAATAAAAAGTGTTTTCATAAATATATTAATGGCAAAAAAGGGACAAGGATAATCTCCCATCTTTATTGGATTTGGAGGGAAATATAGTTACTGGAGATGAGGAAAAGGCACAGGTACTCAATGCCTTCTTTGCCTCCGTTTTCAATCCTAAAACCCATTTCCTACAGGACAAGTGGTTTCTGGATCTGGTAGACACAGACAGGGAACAGTTAGCCGCCCTGTAATCCAGGAGGAAGATGTTAGAGATCTACTGATCCACTTAGATCCTCATAAGTCTATGGGACCTGATGGGATTCATCCTAGGGTTTGAGAGAGCTCGCTGGTAGATGAGCTCGCTAAGCCTCTCTCAACCATCTATCAGAAGTCTTGGCTTAGTGGGGAGCTCCCAAAGGACTGGAAGTTGGCTCATGTAGCACCCATCTACAAGAAGGGTCTGAAGGANGTGAGCTGTTGGGGTAGACGGCCGGCCTGGATAAGTAAAGAGCCTTTGAGTGAATTGAGGGGGGAAGAGAGGATGTACTGCCTTTGGAAGGAGGGGGAGGTAACTCAAGCAATGTTTAAAGATGTTGTTAGGTCATGTAGAAAAACAATTAGAGATGCAAAAGCTCAGTTTGAGCTTAAATTGGCCACCACTGTAAAGGATAATAAAAAGTGTTTTCATAAATNCAAGTCTAATTTCATTTTATGATCAGGTAACTTGCCTTGTTGATGAGGGAAAAGCTGTTGATGTGGTGTACCTGGATTTTAGCAAAGCCTGTGATACCATCTCCCACAGTAAACTCCTAGTGAAAGTGGTGGGTCACGGCCTGGACAGGTTTACTCTGTGCNGTTTTCAATCCTAAAACCCATTTCCTACAGGACAAGTGGTTTCTGGATCTGGTAGACACAGACAGGGAACAGTTAGCCGCCCTGTAATCCAGGAGGAAGATGTTAGAGATCTACTGATCCACTTAGATCCTCATAAGTCTATGGGACCTGATGGGATTCATCCTAGGGTTTGAGAGAGCTGGTAGATGAGCTCGCTAAGCCTCTCTCAACCATCTATCAGAAGTCTTGGCTTAGTGGGGAGCTCCCAAAGGACTGGAAGTTGGCTCATGTAGCACCCATCTACAAGAAGGGTCTGAAGGAGAATTGTAGAACTGTCAGCCTGACCTCGCTTCCAGGCAAAGTCATGGAACAAATCATCTTAAGGGAAATTATGCTGCATCTACAGGATTATAAGGAGGTCAGATCCAGTCAACATGGATTCAGGAAGGGAAGGTCCTGTCTGACAAGTCTAATTTCATTTTATGATCAGGTAACTTGCCTTGTTGATGAGGGAAAAGCTGTTGATGTGGTGTACCTGGATTTTAGCAAAGCCTGTGATACCATCTCCCACAGTAAACTCCTAGTGAAAGTGGTGGGTCACGGCCTGGACAGGTTTACTCTGTGCTGGGTTAAGAACTGGCTGGATAATCGATCTTAGAGAGTCGTGGTGAATGGTGCTACATCCAGTTGGTGGCCGGTCACTAGTGGAGTCCGCCTGGATTCAGTGTTGGGGCCATTTCTGTTCAGCAACTTTATTGATGATCTGAACGAGGGGATGGAGCCCGTCATTAACAAGTTTGCGGATGACACCAAGCTGGGAAGAAGTGTTGATCTTTTAGAGTGTAGGAGAGCTCTGCAGAGAGACCTTGACAGGCTGCATAGACGGGCTGAATCCAATGGCATGGGGTTCAAATAAGTCTAAGTACCAGGTTCTGCATTTTGGCCACAAGTCCCCCATGCAGGACTACACATTAGGGACTGAGTGGCTGAAGAGTGACCAGGCAGAGAGGGACTTGGGAGTACTGGTTGATAGGAAACTTAACATGAGCCAGCAGTGTGCTCAGGTGGCCAAGAAGGCCATCCTGGCCTGTATCAAGAATAGATTGGTCAGCAGGACTAGGAAAGTTATTCTTCCCATGTATTCAACACTGGTTAGGCCACATCTGAGTCCAGTTCTGGGCTCCTCAGTTCAAGAGGGATGTTGACAAGCTTGAAGATGTCCAGAGAAGGGCAACGAGGATGCTGAAGGGACTGGAGCATAAGCCCTTTGAAGAGCGACAGAGAGAGCTGGGGTTGTTCAGCCTGGAGAAGAGGAGCTCAGGGGAGACCTTATCGCTCTCCAGAACTACTGGAAAGGGAGTTGTAGCCAGGTGGGGTTCGATCTCTTCTCTTAGGCTACCAGTGACAGAATGAGAGGATACAGTCTTAAGCTGCATCAGGGGAGGTTTAGACTGGATGTTAGGAAAAACTTTCTCACAGAGAGAGTGATTTCCCATTGGAATGGGCTGCCCAGGGAGGTGGTTGAGTCACCATCCCTGGATGCATTTAAGAAGAGATTGGATTAGATACTTAGTGCCATGATTTAGTTTATAAGATAGTGTTAGGTAATAAGTTGTACAATGATCTCCATGGTCTTTTCCAACCTTGTTAATTCTGTGCTTCTGTGATGCTGTGACTTTTTGGCCCAAAGAGGGCCACAAATATACTCAGAGGCTGGAGTACCTCTCCTATAAAGATAGACTGAGAGAGTTGATGTTATTCAGCCTGGAGAAGACTCCAAGGAGACCTTAGAGCAACTTTCCAGTATCTAAAGGGGGGCTACTAGAGAGCTGGAGAGGGACTTTTTACAAGAACCTGTAGTGATAGGACAAATGGGAGTGGCTTTAATCTGAAAGCAATTAGGTTTAAGTTAGATATTAGGAAGAAATGGTTTACTGTGAGGGTGGTGAGGCACAGGAAGAGGTTGCCCAGAATAACTGTGGATGCTCTATCCTTGGATGAATGAGGCTTCCTAGGCTGAATGGGGCGTTGAGCTATGTGATTCAGTGGAAATACCCATGGCAGGTGGATTGGAATTAGACAATCTTTAAGATTCCTCCCAGCTCAAATCATTGTATCATTCTGTGCCTCTATGAACAACACAACTCCTGCTCCTTACAGAAACAGATCCTTCTTCTGCAAAAAATATTCATCTCTCTGGCTTCTCTTCTGTTCCACAAATGGTAGCAGTGCAGTTTCGTTCTCAGTAATGCCCTAGAAAACTGGAGACAAAAGGTCTCTATAGGTATAACACGCAGTTGTCTGTTTGAAAAGATGTGGGAACTAAACCTATCTCAAATTTAGGAGCTGGGAGCAAGGGCAGCTACCTTTCCAACCTCTATGCTTTCTCCTTGGCAGTTTCTGGTGGCACGGGACTGGACACAGCCTCCTGGCAAAGGGAATCACTGCAGGTTCAGCTGGAGAAGGAGGAAGGTCTGGGCTGAACTGGCATCAATTACTAGGAATGTCTACATCAAGGAAAAGCTGTGAGTTCTCAACAGTGTACAATAGCACATGATTTCTATGTAGCGTTTCGGTTTTACAGAGCAGAGGTCATCGTTACTTTGCTCACTATAAATGAGCAGGGTGGAGGGTTGTAGGGCTGTAATTACTTATCATGCATGCATCCAGAAGAATGGCAGGAGGTGTTAAAGCAGAAAGATGGACTCAAAGAAAAGGCTCTCAATGACCATATTTAAAAATTTTCCATCTCACAACTTTCTTGGAGTCAGACTCTTGATGTTTTCATTTGTTGGAGAGAGACAGGGAGTTAGCAGTTCTGAGCAGTGTTTGAAATAAACAATTCCGTATCTCCAGCAGCAGGTCCCAAACTAAAAGTCATGACCAGAAGTGGTGTCATAAAAGTTAAAAATGAAATTGTTTACAGCAGCATCTGGGGTTGCAAGCCAGAAGTGAAACTGTAATGTCTAGTATTTGCCCATCTCCATTATTTGTGCATTTCCTCGTATCCTTTCCCTTGAGACATAGCAAAATAGACTGATTCCATCTTGCTACAATCTCCTTTCAGGTAGCTAGAGAGAACAACAAGGTCTCCCCTCAGCCTCTTTTCCCCAGGATGACTCTCTAGACATTTCACCAAGCTTTGTTGTCCTTCTCTGGAAAGGCTCCAGCACCTCAGTGTCTTTCTTGGACTGAGGGTCCCAGAACTGGGCACAGGATATGAGATGTGGCCTGACTAGAGCTGAGTACAGAGGAACAATCACTTCCCTAGTCTTGCTGACCACACTATTTTGATACAGGCCAAGTTGCCATGTGCTACCTGGGCATACTGCTGGCTCATATCCAGCCAGTCGTTAAGCAGCACCTCCAAGTCTCTTTCCACCGATAAATTTTTCAGGCCATTCTTCCCTTAGCCTGTAGCAATGTATGGAGTTGTGACCCATATGCAGGACCTGATGCAGAAAACAATTGTGTTATTTTACTAGCAGCCATTTTTGTTGAAATTTTTACTAAAAATTCACCACTTTTGCATCAAAATACTTGATTTGGGTAGTAGGCTTTTTCAAGTCTTCCCATTTTTAAAGGTATGCTCTATGTCTGGTTTTACCCAAGAGTGGATGCTTATGGGTGAATGATGAAATCCTTGAAACTTTTTAGTGGAAATTATGAGACAGTATGAACTATCAGCATCTCCATATATGTAATGTTTTGAGATGTGTGTGTATGTGAGTATTTCCTTAGTGTCCAGAATGAGTAGCTAGTATGCCCAAAATAGCTTTTGTACTCTCTAATTTTTCTTGACAGTCACATTGAGTCTTTACAGTCAACATTTCCTAGTCAGTCATGCAATCAAGTACAAATCAGCTGTGTTCACACTGCCCAAGACAGCTTGTACCACAGAGGCTCGTCAGCTACTTCTCATAACTTCATAAGAACAACTTAATAAAGGAGGCCTTACATAGATGTTTTGACCATTACTGAGCCCACAGTTTCCAGTAATCTGACCAGCCCTTCCCTGAAAAGCTAACCAGGAAGGGGTTACTGGATTGCAGTTGAGGGTGAGGAGGCAGATCTCCAGAAGCTCATATTTCTTATTAACCATCATTACTTTCTGGGAAGGGGCTGCAAAAACCTCTTTCTGTCTCCATCCAAAACAAGCACCCTACCAAACACCAAAATGACAGTTTCTGGTTCTCCAGGATGTTCTGGCCAATAGTGACGCTTTGCCCTCCATTTTTTTCAGCTGCTGGGATGTGCTTCTCTCATCCAGAGGGCTGGGAAGGCTGATAGTGAAGCTTCAGCAGAAACACTTTGGGAAACTGTTGACTTCCTTTGAGGAGCGAAGGAGAAAACTGGTGCTTGACCTGTGAAAGCCCGATGGGTAGCTGGGAGCCAGGCAGGCAGCACCATGCCCACCTGCTCTGCCTAGAAGTGCCTCTGGGCAGAGCAAAGGGGGACCAGAATCGCTCACAAAAACAACCTTTTGCCTTAGTTTTGGTGAAAGTAGATGTGTAGAATTCAGTTGTCCAGACAGCCAAAACGTCAGCACTGCCTGTCTTTACTGGGGCGTGTTCACACTCCAATCAATACAAACCCCTGAACAAGAAAAGAAGTTTGGTAATTATTAGACTTTCCACAAACATTATTTATTTGCTTTGAATCAAGCCACATTCCATTTAAAATCCCAAACAGCTTTTATGTTGCTGTTTGGTTTGGGTTTTTTTATTTATTTGGGTTTTTTGTTTTATTTTGGCGTTTTTGTAAAGAAAATAATAATAAAACCCAAAATGGGTATTATTCCTGTTTGGAAGTGAATGGTTCTAGAAGTCACCATTCAAACAAAGCAAACACTGACCTTTTATACATAATTGACTGGAAAAAGTTACTGATAGTCCAGGCAGCCACTCAGGAATGGAGGTGAGTGGGATGTTTAAATATAGAAATAGCCATAACTATCATTACTTCTAAAATTAAAAGGAAAACCGAGCATAAAAAAATCCTTATAGTGTCAGTGAAATTAATTCGCTGGAAAGTGAGGATAATCCATGCAGAAAATAACTTCATGCAGTTGACAGTTTTATTATAGGAACATAGGAAAATGGTGACAGAAAATGATATTTTGATGCTGATTGTTTATTTGCTCCTCATTCTCCAGATATTCAGATGTCTGAGATTTTAATACACCTTGACTGTCAAGTAATAAGCAAATGAAATGGTGTGAATTATCTCTTTTATTTAAATGTACATATTAATTACATTTATTGGCAAGAGAATTGACATCTTGAAAAGTTCTTTACATTGAAGAGATGTTAAAATAACTAAATCACTGAAGTTTAAAGACTATCAAGTAAGAATGGAATTTGTTTTCCTTAATTTCCTTCCACTGACTTTTAAGAAACCTAAAATATAAAATAAATTAAAATAATTAGAGAACTCTACTAATTTAAACTACTTTTCTTAAGCACTGAACCTGTAATTAAAAACAAAGTGGTTGTTATAATTAAAAGTGTATTCCAAGAGAAGTATTACAGTTTTCTATACCTAAAAACAAGAAAACTTTTAAAGAAGAGTTAGTGGAAGGCATGGTTTATTATTTTTCAGTGTGGAAGGAGACTTGGTCACTGATTTTTTTTTTTNGGGGGGCGGGGGGAATGGGGTGGGTCAAGGCAGTTTAGAAGGAAAAAAAGCCTGCAGGGAAATGAGTTCTTGCAAATTAAAAGTTGAGTGTCTTAAGATATAGTTTTAAAAAATGCCTTTTCCAGATCTGGGGAAAAAAGCATACCAGCTCAGTGGTTAGCAGAGAAGCTACTGAAATATGGATTAAGCTTTTAAAAGAAGAAATAAAAAGGGGAATAAATAAAAGCTTCCAAAAATTCCCACTTTTCAAAAGGCGACCAAAAGGCAGTGGCAGATGTGCTTTCTATTCCACTCCCAGCCATTGGGTGCCGTAGAGAGGGGAGGGAAAGTGATTAGTGATTGCATATTGGAATGGGCTGCCCAGGGAGGTGGTGGAGTCACCGTCCCTGGAGGTGTTTAAGAGAAGGCTCGATGAGGAGCTTAGTGACATGGTCTAGCTGGGCTGGATGATCCTGGGCCCCTTCCGGCTTGGAGTGGCCTGCTAGACTGTGAGGGAGCTAGGTTTGTGTTACCGCTCTGGGATGTGCTCTCGGTCTCTGTACGGGTGTTAGATGGTGAGTTGGACTAGATGATCCTTGTGGGTCCCTTCCAACTCATAATATTCTGTGTGTGATTCTGTGTGTGAAAGGGAAGACGGTGTAGTTACTGCTCCAGGCTGCTCAACCTGGTGCTGGTCCAGTATATAGGGATGTCCCTCTCTACTGATCTCGTGGAGGCTTACAGGGTCCCAGCCACACAGCCCATAGGTAAATTTAAACAGCTGCTTCTCAGGAGGGCTCTTCCTTGCTGGCACGCATCTACCACGTGCCTGCTGGACCAGGTTTCCAAAGACAAAACAGCATAGGAGGCAGTAGGTATAACAGGTATAAAAGTCTCATAAGCTTGAGGCAGAAGAGCACTGCATTCTGATCCCCTTCTCTTGTAGCATTTACTCATTTTCAATTGGCGGGCGAGAGGGTAATTTATAGACATGTGGTTCTTGATCATGACTAGGCCAGAGGTTTCGTGGCAGGAGGTGTAATCACAGTAAGGAAGGAATTAAATCTAAGTGTCCCAGCCTGGGTGAATGGTCTAATCTCTACTATGTTAACCGTAACAGCACAGCATACTGGTGCCCCAGTTTNAACCCTCTAAATGTTTTTCACACTTACAAGTAAACTGGTACCATGGAAGTATTTTCTGGCTTTACCAAAGATCAAAAAGATCGACTTTTACTCTGGCACAGCTTCGTCAGTAGCAAAAACCAAACCAAACACACACCAGTTTGGGTTTGGTAAGTGCCTGTTGAGTATCACAGCAGAGAGACAGAAAAGGTCAAAGTTTAAATTGAACTGGATGCTTTGTGAGGTCTCTGAATTATGCACCAGGGCTTGAACTGTCCTTCCCTTGCAGGTCCCCTGGCCCTGATGCCTTGCTTCCTGATTCTGCTTGATTTATCCCGGGGAGGGGAGGGGAGGAGAGGAGAGNTGGGGAAAAAAGCATACCAGCTCAGTGGTTAGCAGAGAAGCTACTGAAATATGGATTAAGCTTTTAAAAGAAGAAATAAAAAGGGGAATAAATAAAAGCTTCCAAAAATTCCCACTTTTCAAAAGGCGACCAAAAGGCAGTGGCAGATGTGCTTTCTATTCCACTCCCAGCCATTGGGTGCCGTAGAGAGGGGAGGGAAAGTGATTAGTGATTGCATATTGGAATGGGCTGCCCAGGGAGGTGGTGGAGTCACCGTCCCTGGAGGTGTTTAAGAGAAGGCTCGATGAGGAGCTTAGTGACATGGTCTAGCTGGGCTGGATGATCCTGGGCCCCTTCCGGCTTGGAGTGGCCTGCTAGACTGTGAGGGAGCTAGGTTTGTGTTACCGCTCTGGGATGTGCTCTCGGTCTCTGTACGGGTGTTAGATGGTGAGTTGGACTAGATGATCCTTGTGGGTCCCTTCCAACTCATAATATTCTGTGTGTGATTCTGTGTGTGAAAGGGAAGACGGTGTAGTTACTGCTCCAGGCTGCTCAACCTGGTGCTGGTCCAGTATATAGGGATGTCCCTCTCTACTGATCTCGTGGAGGCTTACAGGGTCCCAGCCACACAGCCCATAGGTAAATTTAAACAGCTGCTTCTCAGGAGGGCTCTTCCTTGCTGGCACGCATCTACCACGTGCCTGCTGGACCAGGTTTCCAAAGACAAAACAGCATAGGAGGCAGTAGGTATAACAGGTATAAAAGTCTCATAAGCTTGAGGCAGAAGAGCACTGCATTCTGATCCCCTTCTCTTGTAGCATTTACTCATTTTCAATTGGCGGGCGAGAGGGTAATTTATAGACATGTGGTTCTTGATCATGACTAGGCCAGAGGTTTCGTGGCAGGAGGTGTAATCACAGTAAGGAAGGAATTAAATCTAAGTGTCCCAGCCTGGGTGAATGGTCTAATCTCTACTATGTTAACCGTAACAGCACAGCATACTGGTGCCCCAGTTTAGTAACCAGACTCCACGTAAAGAGAAGCCCTCCTTGTGTTGCTGGAGTCAGCACGAGGGGAGGGCAGCTTCCCCAGGGTTACAGGACACTGTGCTGACCTCTGGCAGCTCCTCTCTGGGTCAATAGGCTTTGTGGGGTCCCTAGGGAGGCACCTGTATTCTTGGAGCAGAGGCAGCAGCAGACATTTTAGTCGAGATGTGTATTTCATTGCACTTGGGAGTCAGGGGCTTGAAAAGAAAACACTACATCATGCAACTTGGTTCTTGGTTTTTTGGGGGGGAGGGAGTTGTCTTTTTTTTTTTGTCTCTGGACCCTCGTATGCAGTTTTGAAAAGGCTTTTGAAGTTGGCTCACTCCTGTTTTAAACAGCGTATTCTTAAACAAACCTTTGTACTTTGTATTCATGGTGAAAATTATTAAAATCTCCAATAGTTAGTTGTGGCTATGCATGGGACTGAATGTAATTACTGAAAGTGAACAAGACTTAAGGCTGCTAGAAACTGCCCCTGTAACTAAAACTTTAACTACTTATTTTATCAGTTGTTATTTATTTTGGTGACTAACAGAAAGAGTGCAACTCTTCTCTCTGTATTTATAAGACGAATGCCTGCTTCAGCAGAGCTCAGGGCAGCAAAGTAGTTGGATTGCAACTCATTTGATGACACAGACAATGTATCTTCTGTGTCCAGTATTCTTTAAACGGAACAATTAAACCCATTTACTTAGTAAATAGGGTGTATGGGAGTTTTTAGTGATTTATATTTGTGATAAGGTGGGGCTGGAGACGAACTGCTGCCTAGCTAGGCTTGGGACCTCAGGCCTGTTTTCTTGTTCCAGAAATCAGTTCGGCCACTGTAAGCATCTTTAGATCACATTGCAATCTATTGTCTGAATGTATACATGAATTCAGTTATGTTACTTACCATGTAGCTGTTGTGTACAGATAAGCAGTGGGTTTGTACCTTTCACCTTTAACATTGTCATGTGTTACAATTTGGATTTTTAATGGCTCAAATGTCTCCTCTTTTGCTAAAAGCAGTGGTGGCAGTAATGTTTTTAGCTTGAGGGGACCCACAAATAAAATTTCATTGCAGATCATTTTGTGCACATGGATGGATAAGAAGCAATGAAGGACTATGCCTGATCAATCACATCAGCTTAGTATGGAGCGTGTGAGTTTAGCTCATGAAATACCAGCCGGTCTTCACCTTCTGGCACCTATGGCTGTGCTGGAGCATATTTGTCTCTCAAATTTGCCAGTACAGCCTCCTCAAGTCTTCTGTCTTTATTAAGAACATCTTTTAACTTTTCTGTAGTCTTCTTGCGTGATTCATGGCAAATCATTTTACCTTTTCCTGATCCATTTTCCCAATCTATCAAGTGAGGTTGGCACTCACCTCTGAGGACTGTAGGAGATTAAATTCGTTAGTGATGATAAGGTACTCTGAGATGTGTGGACAGCAAATGCTTTGTAAGTGCAAAACATATTTAAAATTGAAGAAATGTCTGATTCCATCTCCAGCTGTTTGCTGTGGCTTCTCTGACTCCTAAAAAAATGTTGCCATAGAAGCTTTAAAAGCTGCCTGCTATGGTCCTTGCTTTTTTCATCACTGTCATATCTGAGAGCATTTCAAGCACAACAAAGACCCTAAAGGATTTAACAGTTTCATTTACCTCCTTAAAAATTATGACGTGTAATTCATTTTTTTTCCACGGTGTTTGCTGGTAAAAAAAACCCTAAACAAACAACTTTTAAGAAGATGAAGTAAAAAATCACATTTACAATGCAAGATCCGTCCTCTTATTTTTGTAAATACACTTTCCAACAGAGCTCAATCAATTCGTAATTACTCAACACTACAGAATCTCTCATTGAGCAAGAAGATTAGATAATAAAGTGTCCATGACAAGTACCAATCTTTAAAAGGGCCAGAGAAACAGCACCTAAGATATCAGTAAGAGCAAAAATTCTACTTGAAAGAATACATTGGTGTTTCTATTTGCTAATTTATCAGCTTTGCTTAAATTAACTATGACTGAAGTATGCTTTACCCTTTTTCACAATTAACTTTTCATTCATTCACAAATTTGTTGGGCCTCACCCTGGAATGAGACCCTTCATTCTTCAAAGAGACAGGGTGACCTGCTACAGTTTCCAGCTAATCAGAGAAACAAAAAAAGGCTGAGATTAAATCCCAAAGAAGCCAGGCTATCTTGGAATTCTCTTGCAAGAATAAACATTGTCACTACAATAAGAAGATCTGCAGATATTCAACAAACCCCAGGGGTGCTCTATACAATGAAGATTTCCACGTTTGATTGCCATCTTCTCCACCAAAGGAGTTTTCTTAGGTCTTTATCTAATCAAAAAGTTAGCTGGTGTGTTAGACAAAAGAAACTTTTCGCACACTTATAAGGGTTAAGAAAAAAAGAAACACACTTAAAATTTGTTGTGGTTAATGCTACCATTGCTAAAAAAGCCTTGTATAATAATTTAGGATTAATTATTTTTTACAGAAAATGTTGTTTCAGGTGTCTTCTTACTACCAAGAGCGGGGATTGTGCACTGACTGAATGCTTGGAGTTAAACTGATACTAGTGTTACAGATATCCTTAGAAAATAAAAATATGACTCTGAGTCAGAAAGTTAGTAAGATTTGAGAAAAATGTATCTGACCTGCTGAGCTGCTAGAATCTCTCACTGCTGTTGATTGTGGTTTCATTGTATGCAGCAGAATGTTGAGTTTGATTCAGAGGTTTCAGGGCTATCTGAAAGATGCCCATCAAAAACAGTCTGTCAAAGAAAGACCTCAAATGAGTAAAATTGCCAACAAACATGGATAAGGATGGTAAATATCTTTTCATAACTACTGTGTTCGTACAAGGAAGGAGATACAACTAGGGACGAAGAAATGTAAAATAAAATGTGCTAACCATACATGACATATGTCAAGAAGAATGAAAATTAGACAAAAGGGGTGGTCAGATCAATGGGTTTCATGCCAGAATCATCACAATACCCATAAACACTTCTCCAGTGATTATTTTGACTCCCTCCAATGGTAAGACATCTCTATTATAATACAGCCTATTTAATACAGCCTTTGCTGTATTATGAAGAAACAATGGAAAATGAATTCTTCAGTAAGTTGAAAGGTAGAGGTAGAGCAAATGGACATGCTTCCTTAGTCAGAAAAGTTTGTGTGTGTGTCTCAGCCTGTCCTGGGGTGTTTAGATAGAGATCAAGAGAAAAGTCTACAGTGTGAGGAAATGGGTTTGCTTGTGTGTGTGTTAGCTTTTGGTTTACATCTGTGTCCTTAAATAACAAAAAAAAAGGTAGGTATGTATGTGTGCATCCATCTATCTATCTATCTATCTGCATATAATATTTTTGTAACAGTGAATAAGAACATAAGCAATGTTCTGTAGGGTGAAGTGATGTGGGGATTTGGGTTTGGTTGGTTTGGGTTTTTTAAGATCAACCAAGATAGCTAGAAAAAAAAGAACAGCAGTGGGATACAAAGAGTCTCCTTCAAGTCAGATGGCTGCTGGAAATCGATTTGGCCCTCTCAGCAGCTTTTGTATGCAGTGGATTGCCTAAACTCTCCCACAAGTCCTTCCACTGGCAGAACTGAGGAGTGCTAAACAGATGGTGGGAAGTGTGAAGCAGGCAGAGATGGTGGAATCTTTGGTCAGCACAATTGTATTGGAAAGCGGATGTCTGCCTACCACCTTTGCTGCATCGAAAAAATGAAAACTACAGCAACTCTGCGACTGAGGCAGATGACTTACCTTGCATTTTAGCACAGCTTGGGTAGATACAATAAAATTTTACGTGGCAGTTTGACAGTGGGTTTTATACCTGAAAACACAACACAAATGGCCTATGAAGGGAAAGTACTTTCACGTTGTTCTTTCAGAACAACAGCATAGGTCCTGGTCTCATGTACAAGTCTTAATTCTGCTTCCGCTCATCTAATAATCTGTAGACTTCAGTGGTAGCAGTAAAAAGCCCCAAAGGAGTAAATAAGGAATTCTGTCCTTAATAAAAATTTACACAGTCTCTACACTTTTTGTAGTGTATGTTGACATCTGGGATGAAAATTTACAGGCTGGTTGTCTTGGTGTAAGCACCAAACGTGTCTCAGACTGCACATTTTCACAGCTGTCTTGCAAACTGTTTTCAAGAGTGCAGTAGCACAGACATATTAAAACCACTGTTGTTTGAGCCCTTTATCCTTTCTTGTTTAAAATTTTATTAAAGACTTAAAATTGCTTTCCTTCAATTTCAGTGAACCTAGTTACGCTAGATTTCTTCACACAGGTTGTGGAAAACAGGATTTCATGATCAATTCAAACTGTACATGAGGAGTATGTTAAAAAATACATAGTGCCAAATTATTGGATACACAGGACCACAGCAGTAAAAACAAAGGGAATGTATGGATGAGAAGAGGAATAGATTTTGCAAGGAATGTGGATTCCCAAAGGAAGTGGTAACTGCCATAAATTCTTGAAAGCCCATTTTCCATATCCGCCACTCTCACCATTTTCTTCTTATAAACTGGTCTGTTCAGTAAAACATGTCGCTTTCTGTCCCAGTGTGCTGTACTGTTATGGCTGAACAACTTGGGTGAAAAACAGGCATCTGAAATTTTCACAGCCCAACATACACCAATGCAAAGCCTCGTCTTGGAGTCAAATTTCTTTACCAATGCAGTACCTTTATTGAAAACCTTGTTAAGGTTCACAAACCACAGGATGAGTTTGTGGGTGTGCCAGAGAAAAGAAAGGTCTGAAAGAGCAAGCAGAAACCTTGGAATGGATTTACTTCGGGCTTTGCCATGGGCTGTCTGTGGGTCTTGGGCAGTTTATCCTTCTTCTCTCCTGTCTCAAATTGCACTGCATAAGAAATGCTGCTGAACTCCCTGTATCTCCAGAGCATCAAGAGGATGAATTGCTGGGAAGCCTTTAAATAAGTAGAGTGTTAACCTAGGACTAGAGTTGGCTATAGAGACTTCCCGGTAGAGCCATAGCAACAAAGCTCTAACAAAGACCCAGTTGGAGAACCCTTTTGCCGGTTTTCAGAAGTCATCATCAGGAAAATACATAATATTTTGCTGAAGAGATTTTTTTTTTTTTTACCTCTAGCATACACCTTCTTGTGAATTTTGCCAGGATATCTATGGCTGATAGTCCACTTCTTGTAAGGCAAAGGAAATAATTGTATAATTGTAAAATGCAGGTTACTGAGCAGGGCATTGGAAGGACAAAACTTCGCGTTCACCAGTAAGAAGTAGGCAGAGCAGGCAGATTTGCTCCCATGTTTATGGGCAGAATGGTGTGCATGGGGGAAGATTCCTATCGGTTGTGCTACAGCTCCTTACAAATTACCATGAAGTCACTAACTGGAATTATTCTGTTAGGAAAGGTCTGAACCAGGGTTCAGTATTATTAAGGTAATTTAGCATTTTAGCGTTAGCTTTACTAAGGATGTAAGAAAAGATGGAAAGAAAGAAAGATGGAAAGAAAGAAAGATGGAAAGGAAGAAAGATGGAAAGGAAGAAAGATGGAAAGAAAGATAGAAAGAAAGAAAAAGAAAGAAAGAAAGAAAGAAAGAAAGAAAGAAAGAAAGAAAGAAAGAAAGAAAGAAAGAAAGAAAGAAAGAAAGAAAGAAAGAAAGAAAGAAAGAAAGAAAGAAAGAAAGAAAGGGCAAACATGAAAACCACAGTTAATACTTTAAAAAAATGTGGTCCAAATCCTGATGTTTTTATTGAGGGAAAATTATACTACTCTGTATCACATATCTACAATTTCATGAAAAACAGGGGCATGAAAAGTGAGTCCACTGATTTCAGAGAACACTTCGCTGTAACACTGAGTGAACATACTAATCTGTTTGCTAATCCATGCTGCTGTTTGGAGAAATGCAATTATTTAAAGTCATGAGGTGTTGTGTTAAAAGTATCCATGTGTTCTATAAGCAATTACATATAATAAGGTATCTCCCTATGACTCCATATTTAATCAAGCACCTTATTTTGCAGTTTAAATTCCATGGTTGTCTTTTAGAGGAGTCATGTGGGTTTTGACCATGTTATTAGACGTTTCTAACATATCTTTTATTTTGTCTATAAGCTTCATTTAAATATTGCAAGTCTGCAAAGCCCTACCCACAAATTCCTGTATCGGCCAGGGAGAAGAGAGCTTTTTTGTGTCTGTAAAAGGATTTTATTGGGTATTAAGAAAACTTGCTGCAACCACATTCATTGTGGGGTGATGAAATCAGAGGCTTTGTGACAATCCCAGTGAAGTGTCAAGATATTGACTACACTGAGCAATTTTGGCCAAATTTCATTTTGCAGCAGCCACACCAAGTGCTGTCCAATACATTCAGAAAGGGATTTTCTCCTGTGTAAGTCTAGACATACAGTCTAGAGAGGGTAGAGAAATAATGGATACAATATTTGCAGCCAAGCAGAAGGAACCAGGGAGGTCTCTGTTATCTTTACTTCATATGGGATGAAGTGTGTCTGCTACAAGTTAAGGTTGTTGAATTTCAGTAGATATTGTTCTGATATAGGGCTAGGAATCATTAAAAAAAATCTGTTAAAGAAAGAAGTGCCCAAATCCATACTATCAGCTACATATAAAAATGGTCAGATGGATGGAGCATATCTCCTGTGATCACAGGCTGAGAGAGTTGGGGTTGCTCAACCTGAGGAAGAGAAGGCTCCAGGGAGACCTTAGAGCGGCTTTCCAATACCTAAAGGCGGCTTTTAAGACAGATGGGGAGAAATTTTTTAGTAGAGCCTGTTCTGGTCAGGCAAGGTGATTGTTTTAAACTAAAGGAGAGTAGATTCAGACTAGATATAAGGAAGACATTTTTCTCAATGAAGATAGTTAAAAGCTGGCACAGTTTGCCCAGAGTGGTGGCAGATGGAAACATTTAAGGTCAGGCTGGATGGGGCTCTGAACAAAACTGAGCTAGTTGAAGCTGTCCCTGCTCATCACAGAGAGTTGGACTAGATGGTCTTTAAAGTTCCCTTCAAACCCAAACTACTGTATCGTTCTATATTGTTCCAAATGAGGGCTACCTCCAGCCTTTTGATACATTCATGTGATTCTTAGCATTTCTGTGGGGAAGAATTCATTCCAAAATGTGTGAGCAGAAGCCAGAAGGTGTACATGAAAGGACTCATTTTCATGGGAACTAGACATAGCCCAGACTGGTGAATTCCTTCTGTCTAAGATAAGAAAGATCAGAGGCCATGTGACAAGCATAGCAAAATGTAAAGCTTGTCTGTGGAACTTGTCCTCCTCACTAGAAACTTCAGATACCATTGCAGTGGTACTGGCTCACATACATGTGCACGTTTGCACCTGAATGCATGCTTTCAGACACACAGAAGAGCGGAACATGAGATGCTGTTACTCTAATTCTCAAGTCGAAATACTTGGACACAAATAATCATTAAGGCTATAATGTATATGCAGAGTAGCTTCCAAAAATGGAAGGTTTGCTAAGAACAGACCTGACAGTCATTTTATAGCTCCACTCCCAAACCTTATTATTTCTTTTTCATCAGCATTAAATGCCTTGTAAAGTAAAATAATCTGATTATATTATTACTTCCAATATCTATATGATACCAGTTAGGAAAAAGTTGCTGATACACACTGATTACATATGATGACAAATGCAAAACTGGTCACCTTTAATTAGATGAGGTGTATCAAGTATATTGTTTTACAGAAAATTTTTCCTCTTTACCACTTTATCACTTTCTGAAAATACAAGTTTATTTTCCAAATTCATACCTTTGTCTCATAAATCTATTAGGGAGATGAGTATTGCACATTTATCCCCTGTGTATCCATAAGGAAACTGAGCCACAGGCTTTGCTATCATGATTCTTCTCTTGCAATCTAACAACGTCCTAAGGAAATCTTCTAGGACTGTGACATAGCTGGGACAGTTTGAAGCCATAAAACCCAACTCTGCCTTGTGTCATGCGTTCTCCGAGTGGGTTAGCCACATGTTAAACACGCACTTAACCTCCCAACAGTGAATGTCACAAGGCCACTAGAATGTACATTTCTCCTAGAGGAGCAGGGAGGCAGGACTGCAGTACCGCCACTGCTAGTGATTCCTTTCCAAATATGTCTGTGGTCATTGACTGGACAAGGCTGGAAAACTTCCAGAGTAGTTGTTTAGACTACTTGACAGGCTGATATATAGGGGCTTCTTTGTACAGTGCTGCTAGTGTCTTCATACGGACGTGGAATAGGACTCAATAAAATTACTTTTCTTGGGGAGGGAGGAGCTGGTATTTTATTTTACCTGGGAGAAACATAAAGTTTTTCAGTCTGACCGATTGGTAACTGGCACTCGCCGTCGGCGCTGGAGACGCGGGTGCTGAGGGGGTCAGCTCAACCGCAGCATCCTCAGCGGTTGGATGCCGGGTTCATGAAAAGGCAGCCAGGGTCACTTTAGGAACATGGTGCGGGGGCGGCGCTGGTGGGGCCGGCGCTTAGGAGAGTCTGCCTGGCACGGCACGGTCCGGTCCGGCCCCCCGCGCTGTCCCACGTCCACTGGCGGCCGCTGCTGCCCACCCGGAGAACCTCGTTGAAAACCGCCTTTAAATTCACACGCCACTGCAGGTTGGAACCTGCAGGTCCTGCCCACTTCGTTCCATATTCTGTTTAAGGCAGGCTGCAGTGAGGCTGGAATGGCTTGGTAGGAAACGTCTGCTCTGTACAGCGGGAGTACGTACATGGGTGCTCTCAATGCATCCTGCCTGTGAGCACAGAAAGGGCATGGTTGTGATACAGATATTGCACCAAGCCTGACAGAGTTCAAGAAGCATGTGGACAATACTCATAAGCACATGGTGTGACTATTGGGGATGGTCCTGTGCAGGGCTAAGGGTTAAACTTGGTGATCCTAGTTGGCCCTTTCCAACTCAACATATTCTGTGATTCTGTGAATGCTTTGTATTGGTAGGGGCCTTAAAGATCATCTAGTTCCAAGCCCTGCTGCCCTAAGCAGGGATACCTTGCACTAGGCCAGGCTGCTCAAAGCCCCATCCACCCTGGTCTTGGACACTTCCAGGGTTGGGATATCCACAGCTTCTCTGGGCAACACAGGGATTGTCCAAAGAGAAACAGAATAAATGCACACAAATACACAAAAAAGGGTGTATGGAGAGAACCAGCTCTGCTGAGCTACTTGTCTTGTAACTACATCACCAGTATTAAAAAGCAGCCATAAACCACCTCTTTGCTTTAATAAATGCAACAGTTTTAAACAAATACACAAACTCAGATGCCCATAAAATACAAGATAAAATATGGGGGGAAAGCATTTGTAGAAGTTGTCAGCAGCATGACAAATTCCACACACACACCAAACAATTTGAAAATTTTTGTAATAAAATTGCCCCACTTCCTAATTTGCTTGTTGTTATCTATGTTAGAAAAATGCTGTCTTAAAGCTGTTCTCCAAAAACTGTCATAACTTGTGATAAGTCTTTTTGTTTTTTCCTGGGGAAGCCCCACTGTGATTTGCAAGCAAGCAAATATAGTAGCAGCATACTGTTAGATATATATATATATATGTATTCCAGTAGAAAGAGTGCTTCCCTTTTCATGAAGTCTTTGACAGAGGAGTTGAGTTCACTGTATCAAGAGATTTGTAGCATTTGTAAAATTCTGAGTTAATCTTATATGGAGAGTACATTCTGTCTCCCTCTTCCTTCTTTGTACTCTATGGTTTGGTCAACTGCTTTACCTCACAGCTGCAGCACTAATAATTTATTGTCTTTCATATCAGTTGATCTGAGTCTTCTTCAAAGTCAAAGGAGTGAGCTGTTGGATGGCAGTGATACAAGCTTGTACATCATGCTAACAAGGGGGGAGTGAGTGAGCTTCAGCTTCTCTTTGGTCATGAGTTCATGAGGCCAGTAAAGTTGCTGGGCAGGGTAAACAGAGAAAGTGGAGATTATAAAAAAATAATCCTTGGTATGAGGTCAGATCATCTTTGATGTAAGGCAAATTTGTGTTGGCCTTTTTCTCTATGCTTGCACTAGAAGAGACCTAGCTGGCAGCAGGAGACTGAGGGAAGGAGTTGCCCGACTGGTGTTGGGAGGCAGAGAGATGTTGCTTGCTGCCATCTCTGTGCAAATATCATGATAAAGGGGGTGAATCTGAAGGCAGTTTGGCATCTCCATGATCCAGGTGCAGTATCAGCCTCTCCTTACATGTGCCATGAAACCGTTCAGCAGCTTATGGGTCAGCAGTTGGAGCAATAAAAATGTGTGGTTGGATTGTACCTTGGTTTTGTATATGAGAGCAAAGATTGGCACTGAGTTATCAGACCAAACAATTCACTTATGTCTGGAAGTAAAACTTCCAGATGTAAGTGAATTGTAAGCATCAGGCAGCTAAATATATTCAGGATCAAACATTTGGAATGGCACAGTTTCCTCTGAGTCTCCATGATCCAGGCTACTAGTGACAAAACAAAATTGACTCTATGTGAGCTAAAAGTTGTTCCAGTGCCAAATTCCAGCCCCTCCCCCACCACATTATCCCTCCCCTTCTGTGCTCCTGCCTGGCTTCATGTGAAGGACATTCAGTGCTTAGCCAGCCTTACTTGCTTCCATTTGTTTTGCTGTTCACCTTAATCCTTTCCCTTTCCCTTTCCCTTTCCCTTCCCCTTCCCCTTCCTCTTTCCCTTTTCCCTTCCTTTCCCCGTTCCTTCCTTTCTCTTTCCTTCCCTTTCTCTTTCCTTCCCTAGGGATTCCCTAGGGAGGATACATTATGTTCCTAAAGAAGCACCAGATGCCATCCATAGGCAAGATCCCATCTTGTCTGTTTATCCATGTGCTGGTGCAAACTGAAGTAACTACACTCCTTTCATGGGAAGTTTTGTTCTTTTACAAAAATTTTATATATTCCCAACTTAAAGAAGACCTAAGATCAGTGCCAAACCAGCTAACTCTATCATACATTTTCAATTCAAGCTGGCAAATTATGTAAAAATTTCATTACAATCACAGTTTCCAATTAGACATTCTTGAGAGTATTTTCGCATTTTTAATAGAAATTTAGAAAGATCAACAATATATAAAAGAGGCCATCTCAAGCCCAGTACTTCTCTTTGAAGGCAAGTTTTCTAACATGACATTTTACTTTGATCTGAAGAATTACCTTTTCTCTTTTGCTGTTTCCAAACCAAAGCATTAGTTGAAATTCACACTGTATGTAAACATCTCCCATATCACTATGTTTTGTTTACTTTTTAAGATGGAAAAAAAAATTGTGTAGAAGTGTTCCTACTCAAACCCAGTGGCTTAGTAGGGGTCTCCTCACATCATGGTTCCTTGGTGATGTATAAGGTGCTTTGGAGCAAGGTCTACAGACACCTTCCATCAGTGGAGGTTGATAGAACTTTATAACGTATAAGTCCTGGCCTAAGTGTATTCACACTCTGGTTGTTGTGCATCCAGCAGCAGATCAGCAATACCTTATTGCCCTAGTGTAGAAGTCCTGCCAGTGCTGCTTCTGCATCTCCTGGCAGGACATAAAAGCAGGGCAGGGTGATAAGAGCAAGGTGGGAGGTGATGGAGAGATGCAGACTGAAATGTCTGACTGAGTGAACAGCTTTGATGAGGTGGGGAGGAACAGCACTGGATCCTAGACTGAGTCTANTGATGTGTAAGGTGCTTTGGAGCAAGGTCTACAGACACCTTCCATCAGTGGAGGTTGATATAACTTTATAACTTATAAGTCCTGGCCTAAGTGTATTCACACTCTGGTTGTTGTGCATCCAGCAGCAGATCAGCAATACCTTATTGCCCTAGTGTAGAAGTCCTGCCAGTGCTGCTTCTGCATCTCCTGGCAGGACATAAAAGCAGGGCAGGGTGATAAGAGCAAGGTGGGAGGTGATGGAGAGATGCAGACTGAAATGTCTGACTGAGTGAACAGCTTTGATGAGGTGGGGAGGAACAGCGCTGGATCCTAGACTGAGTCTAGTGAAGTAGAGAAGAAGTCATGAGTTTTTGATTCCTTATGAATGAAATGCCACAGGACCAAAGATCTGCTACTGCTATGGAAGCCCTGTAGCTGCTGGTTTGTAAGCAAACTACACTTGGAAACACGGGTTTGACAATCTCTAAGCCTTTTAAACTCGTACGCTTAGAAGAGAAACAAACTACACTGCTCTTCTCAAGGAACAAAGGAAATGATTTGTTAATCTGCTTGTACCTACCAAACAGCATGTGCTGGTAAAGACTACATATTTATGCCATGATTATAATTTCCTTAATAAACAGTTTCTGCCAGAGATCCCAAATAGCTTTGTAAACCTTGTCCTTGTATTAATGTGGGCAAACTGAGATGCCAAACAGCTGAAACATGAGGTTTCCTAAATGATGTAAAGGCACCCAGTTTTGCTCGGCTTCCCTGGGAGCAGTGCATCTCAGCCCCCTTGTAAATTCCGATCTAAACGATTTGCCCCAAGGTCACAAAGTGAGTCAGTATGTGAAGTGGGAACAGTGCCAGGCTATCCTGACTCTCTGTTTCCTATCCTAACCACTGGACTACTCACAGGATATTTTGTCATGCAAATGTCATTGCACAATATCTTGTCAGCAATGTTTTGCCCTGGAAAAAATTGTCATCCCTAACAGCACATGAGATCCCTTGAAGACAGAAATAGTAAACCCAAGCCATTCTATATATCCAGTGTTACAGATGACACATCCCACAGTCAGATATTATTACAATCAAATATTTGTGGTGAAAGGACTGAGATGAAATTATGCAGTCCTGAAAAATGCCCATTAAAGACCAGATGTATCCACCTGGAAAGTGAGACACACTGCATTAAGTATCAGGCCACAAGTATACCATTTCTTATTTGAGATCAGTTCTAAAGTCAAATGAGATCACTTCTCATGCTGAGAGGACATCTTTCCATCTTAAAAATTAACATAAAAAAATTATATAATGCAAGTTCAGTATATATTTAAATTCACGTAATCCAAAGAAAAATGTGGAAAAAATTGTATGTATTTGTATACAGAAACTGAGTTAACCAGTGAAATACATATCAATTTATTAGTGCAGCCAGAAGGAGAATTTGACACTATAGATGAACCTGTCCTTAGTATACTGAAATGGGTGAGCTTTAGTCAGCTATCTGTTCAGTTATCTGTGTGTGTATATACATATATATATATGTACTATTCTTGTAGCACTTGCCCACCCAAGTGTTGCAGTCACATGAGGAATGTCTATGGCTATCCAAAGTGCAGGTTCAGCTTTATAAATTATTTTAAATTTAAAATAAACTATAAAATTAAATGTGTCATTTTCATTCTCTGGGAAAATAAGAATCCAGATAGCTATTTAATAACACAATACAATTATCTTCTTGATCCAGCAGTAAATAAATACAAATGTTAGAAAACATTTTCCTTGGTATTCTATACAAAGATTGAACTTGCTGGGAACTTTGCAGTGGGAAGTCCATTAACTGAGCATATAATCTATCACTTTTCCATTACAGTGTCTTTAGCTGAACACAAGACCAAGAAAAACACCATTTTGTCTTAAAAATAGCTACAGTCTGTCTCAGAAGAGTGTATTGCACTGAGCTACAGCAGACTCTGTGGATGGGGAAAATGTTTCCCATTTCCATGTGCCCATAGCCTATAATGCTAATGCATTATTTGCACTGTGGTACTTCCCACATACCCACCCAGAATGAGTAGAGCTCATTCTGCTAAATGTTTTAGAAACATGTAATGAGAAAATAATACCTGCCTGCAGATAGATATAAGCCTTATGTTTAAACTGTGCTCCTCCTTACTGCTTTGACAATGAAAATCTGTCCCAGTTGCCGTTTTCCAATACCTTACAATGCCACAATATGCTATAGTTTTCATAGATGAAAAACTGTAACATGCCTTTTAATCATCATGTACCACCAAAGATAGAAAAGGGAAGAAGCTGGACAGCCTTGGTTTTGCATCCAAGTGGGTGCATTACTAGGTCACACCTTTGTAAGCATTTGTGCCTACTGGAGTATCTAACAGCTGCATTACCAGACGAGCCATGTTTCCATTCAGTAAATTCTGTTCACAATGAAGGGTAACCTGCCACGTTTTAGTTGAAGTCTCATGATAGAGAAGGTTAAATAGCCACTGAATGTGCTGGGAACATGAGCAGAGAGCCCTGAGGAAAGGGTTTCAAGGCAAGCACTGACATCTCAGTGTTGATTTCTTTGTTACTAAGATTAAAACTCAAAAATTGAGCATATTTGGAAACTAAAGCAAATGAAACTTTTTCACAGAGAGGGTGATCTCTCAGTGGAATGGGCTGCCCAAAGAGGTGGTGGAGTCACCGTCCCTAGAGGTCTTTAAGAAAAGGTTGGATGATGTACTTGGTGGCATGACCTAGATATTAGGGTAGTGTGTTATAGGTAGGATGGTGTGTTGGTAGTAGGATGGCAACAGGTTAGGTAACAGGTTTGGCTAGGTTAGGTAATAGGTGATAGGTTGGACTCGATGATCTCTAAGGTCTTTTCCAACCTTACTGATTCTGTGATTCTGTGATTCTGTGAAAAAATGAACTGCCTTCTCATTCCCATTGCATTTGGGTTTGAATTGTCAAAACCATTTGAAAAGCTATCTACCAAGACAGCTGAGGAAAGCTGAAGAGAGGTAGGCAATGCAATCACATACATGTTAAACATCTGCGATCACTAATCAGGACGGACTAGAGAGTCTGCTGAGGGTTCTGCAGTGGCAAGAACTGACCATCAACCATCTCCACAGATGAGGCTCTGAAGAATGTCATCATTTTTCCTACCACAAGCACCTTGAGCAGGGAGACCTGCACTGTCACTGCAGTTCCCTGTCATCTGGCTTTGATAACCTGAAGGTCAGAGGTCCGCACAGGATCTTCCAACTGCTATCCTGAGCAAATGTTGTCCTAGAACTATGGAAGGGGAGCCTCATTTGGGAAACATCAGTTCCCCTTAAATGGGAGCTGACAAAAATCCAGGAGCAAGACCAAAACTTGTTGACCTGGGTGAGACTGTGGCTATTTGAACATTTGTGCACATCCTGTCCAGTTACTGTCTGGATTTGGATCCAGAAGCAAATTAACCTGCTGTCCTCAGTGCAGCAGGTTAGCATGAACCCTCTTTTTTCTTCTCTCTATACCTGCATTAGTTTTGTACTTTGTTCTTTGCTTCCAGCTTTAACTTCTGATTTTCAGAAGACTCTGAGGTTGACTTAGGATCCCCTTGAGTCATCTCACGACCACATCCCCACCCTGACTCACTCAGTTAAACTATGTTCTGTGAAGATCATGCAGCTTACAAAACCTTGGATGAAACAAGTAAACAGAAAATATTTTATGGAAGTGGAATCAGATGAGGCTTTAAAGATAGATTTAAAGCTGTATGACTAGTTCTTGGGCATGTGACAACATCTTCCTCTTTACAAAGCATTTTTTTCCTTAGAAATGGTATGATGAAAATACAGGTGATTAACATGTTTCCAACTGCCCAGACTAGACAGAAAATATCTCCTGGTAGTCCCCATGACATATATAGATGTCATTTATCTCAGTAGCATTTCAACATCCTATAAAGAAATTCTATAAAACACCTAAGAAAGCCTCTGACTATAGTAGGAAATTGAGCAATTTGATTTAAACTCAGCCAGTGCTGGCTCTGGGTTTGCTGGAGGTGTGAACAAACCCAAAGACATTAAACATGATACACATGGCTAAAACGTGGTTGAAGGCAGGTAGGTCAGAGGTTGGCTTGCTTTCTTCTGACAGGTCAGGGCAAGTCTCACCAGTGTACATACATTTGGGTTGACTTCTTCATTGAGAATGACCTGTTTTGTCTTAATGTTATCCCTCCTTGAAACCAGGGGTTCGTGTAACAGCTACACAGAACAGCTGCTTGGACTATGCATAGGCCAGTTTACATTAGCCTGGTTTTTCTTGAGAAAGTCATGGTTTAAACAAATGGTTATGTCTATTTTAATCATTTTTGTCTTCTTTTGAAGTGTTTTTTTCAAACATTAGCTTTTTTCCCCCTTCAAAATCAAGTTTAACTTTACAAATTAGTCTGCTTTGTCATGTCCCCTTTAAACACAGCTGTTACTACAATGTAAACAGAGGTTTAAAAATGTAGATAAACAGTTATAAGAAAGAGGTCTTCAAGTGTTTTTAACACATGGACTGTTCTTGCTTACTTGATTTTCCTTGGTTTAAAATTAGAATTCAAAATACATTTTGTAGTTCACAGATGTCAGCCCTCAATAATAACACTTACCTAGTGTGTTACATTTGCAAAGTGATGAACGGACACCAAATACTGATCCTCCAAATACCTCTGTGAAAGAGTAACCACTATTTTATAGGAAGCAAAAAGTTATGTTGTTTAGAGTAGGAAACATTTGCAACATTTTCCGACCACTGCAAACAGCTACAGTCCTGTCTGTGATAAGAATTGCTGGAGTCCTGCTAGTGCTGCAGTCACTACACAGTACTTCTTTCTATAGCAGCAGCCTCTTGGAGCTCAAGGAAGCAGACTGTCTGCCTGCAAACCTATGGAATAGAGAGTGGAATGGGCTGCCCGAGGAGGTGGTAGAGTCACCGTCCCTAGAGGTCTTTAAGAAAAGGTTGGATGATGTACTTGGTGGCATGACCTAGATATTAGGGTAGTGTGTTATAGGTAGGATGGTGTGTTGGTAGTAGGATGGCAACAGGTTAGGTAACAGGTTTGACTAGATTAGATTAGGTAATAGGTGATAGGTTGGACTTGATGATCTCTAAGGTCTTTTCCAACCTTACTGATTCTGTGAAGGCAGTGATGAAGGTTTACTCAGGGGAACTAAATAGTTGGTCCCTGTCTCAAAAAACACAGAAAATCAAAATTAATGACAAAAATGCCCAATATCATTATACTGGGAGACCCCATGCTACCAAACAAGACTGGCCAAAAATAACCGACAACATTTTAGAAATTAAATGGCAGGGCCAAGGTCATCACCAAAGGACACAGTGTCTAGGGTTCAGAATGGCATTTACAAGCTTCTCTGATGACATTTTAGGCACTCATCCTTTCTCAGCAACACCACCTCTCTTTAACAGACTGTGCCCCTTCTGAAAATTTTGCCATTATGTTCAGCAGCTGGCCTCACCAGGACATTACCGTCCTGTTAAAAGAATGTCAGTCATGTAACGACAGGGTGCACATGATTTTAATGTGAATACTTCTGTGAATGAGAGTGTCGTGGTTTGACCCTGGCTGGATGCCAGAAATTCACCCACAACCTCTCCTGGAGGAAAAACTGGAAAATAAAGCTGGAAAATAAAACTGGTCACAGGAAAAAAACAAGGCAACTACAAGTAAAGAATATAAAGGATTTATTTACTAACTAACAAGATCAGAACTGCGAAGGAAGCATCATTTAAAAGGCAGCTTTTTCCCCCCNATTTAGTCCATAGGCTTACTATGGTGTGTCCAATTCACAAACAGCAGCGGGATGCCTGGAAGAACATTTCTACCCCTTCTCTCATGTTCCTGGGGCCTTCAATCTCTCAGCCTCCCGACGCAGGTTCTGAACCGGCCCCTACATCTTGCTACTAATTTTTTTTTTCTTCTCTCCCAAATATGTTATTCACAGAGACGTCTCTATCTCTATAATCTTGAATACCATGGCAGCGACTGAGCCGAGAGCTGAGCTGTTAACCCCCTCGCTGCCAGAGCAGCAAAAAAATACCCCTAAACCATAACAGAGAGAAAGGGCATGGGGATCTGAAGCAAATGGTTTCCTTTTAATGAATTCAGATTACTTCAAACTTAGGAAGTACTAAAAGAAAGTAAAATTACAAATGACCTCTCCCTTCATGGTTATCTCTAAAAGCCAAAAGTGAAGTGAATAGCATTTTTGTTGCATTTATATCAGGCAAGTGGGGATGCATACAGAGCCATTAAAAGTCCAGCATAAAATATCATGCAGTTCATTTTTTCTACAAAAAACTTCATCTGGTTCCCCAGATGAAGTTACATGTGTGCTTTCATTCTGAAAGCTCATTTTCAGATACGCTGTTAAAACATCACCTTTTTGGAATGTGTGTTTCCAGTGTTGGACAGAACTATTTCAAGAAAATTTGGATAGGCTTTTTGAGAAAATTGAGAGCGTAACAGTATGTTTGAGACACTATAAAAACTACTTGCTTTGATTTTTTTTTTTTAAATTTGTAACAGTTGCCTCTTAATAAACAGAACTTCTAATTTGCCCTGAGTGGTAGGACTCAAATGTCATCCTCTGTGGGAGTCAGGTACCCAGATCTCTTCTGAGCCTGTGGTTCCTGGATTGTAGCTTAGGTCCTCTGAGAAGATGAATTTTGAGCTGGCAGAGTTCAGTCCAATACATTTGAGGGTGCACTGTGTAAGTTGTCACACAATGAACTATTATGTAGGAAGAAGGAGGCTTTTTTATGGTTTAGTTATTGAAAGTAGGAGAGATTTAGAGGATTAAGACTCATGTCACATTAGCCATGAAAAAAATTAGGTATTCCTCAGACTAGCTATGGTCAGTGACAAGAGACAGGGCACTACTAAAGGAAGACCTATCACAAAACAGTATTATTAAGGTGAAGGAGATGAGTCACTCCTTAGAAGTATCTTTGATGATATAGAGAGCTGAAGTAGCTAGCTTTTAGTCAGCTAAAACTGCTGTGGTAAAAATTGCTTTAATACCAAATGTTTATCAGCAAAATAAAAATAAACTTAATTTCTTCACATACCCTTCAGTCTCTGCAACATGTCCTTTGTTATGAACATCTACAGCATGTAATATGGAAGGAGGGAAAAGGAGATCACTCTTTCACATAATACAGTGTATAAATATTATCAGTTTTCCAATATTCCATGTCAGCCTCTAAATCAAAAGGAAATTTCAATCCACTAGTTGATCTGCTGTTACTTTATTTAGTCAGATGCCAGAGGAAGCATAGGAAAATGGACAGTCATTTTTAATTAGTGGGTGCTTTTAAAATAACCCTGCACCTCTCCTCCTCTCCTCCTTCTGTATGATATGCAAAGAACGTATCAGAGAGAGTGCCAAAAGGAGACCCTCTGCTTCCTGATACTTTGTTTCCAGACATTTTTCAGAGGAACCCTGCCATACTGAATGTAAAAATTGTGCAGACTGAAGCAATCCACTTTAGTACAGTGGTGAGTGTCCCTGCCTCTCATGCAGGAGGCCGGGGGTTCAATTCCCACCAGGGAGGCAGTGGTGCTGTTTAAGAGTTGGACTCAATGATCCTTGTGGATCCCTTCCAACCCAGAATATTCTCTGTGTGTGATACTGTGTGTGATTGAACTGCTATCTAACAAATAAAATAATTGCTTGCTTAATTAATTTTTTTTATGTGCACCTAAGAATATCTGTACCATCCACTCTCAGGAAATAAGAAAAAAAAAGAGGGCAAGGAAGGGAAGAATAAATAAAACAGAATTAATAGCTGGATATTGAGCCACCTGCCTATTAAGAAATAACAAAAGCAAGCTGCCCATCCATTCATATCTTTACCCCACAACAACAAAGGTTTCTCTTGTATGGCCATGTGTTTTCCAGCACTCACTGTCAACACACTTACATTTTCTTTCCATATGATTTTCATCATTCATGGCTGACAATGAATAAATTGAGATTTTTATGGTGTTTTCCTTTTTTACCTAGCAAGCCGAATATAAGATTGATGAAGAGAAGAATTTTGTGAAGAAAAGATGAGAGGTAGAAAGCCAGTTAGTTCCTTAATATCCTGGCTTCAAGACTACATTTTCCTAGTTCTTTCACAGAAGGGTCCTGTTAAAAGGAGAGAGACTAGGCATGTTTGGTATCTTTACTGCTGAGGTTACAGAATCAACCCTGAAGTGCCACTTGCTGCTATGGTATAAGGGACACATATCATACACAGAGATGTTTCCCTAGTTCCCAGCCCTGCTGTGGCTATGATCTGACTGAGGGTCATTCTTTCCATTTTTAATAGAAGCATCTTTGGCACTGTCACAGAAGCAGATTCTCTGTGCACCAGACTACACAGGCTCTTTGGTAAAAAATAAGGCAAAAAATTTCATGTGTTAGGTTATACACCAGAGGGAGTTCCATGAATGCAGTACAAACATCCTGATATTACCAAAGAAAAGTCAATTTAAAAATGACAGGACTTGAGAATTGTGATCCATAGTTCACACCGTAGCTTCTGTTTGCAAAAATTACATCCAACCAGCTTCATTTACACAGCACTTTCCATTAGCAGCCAAACTTAGAGACTGTTGAAAGTGAAATTGCTCCTTACATTTTTTTCCCATGATAGATCCTCATCTATTTCTCATTAAGAAAACCATATTAAACTGATTTCCTGTAGGTAATATTACATAGTAGGATCCATCTAGGTTCGCATGAAACAAACAGAGTTCTCACATTTGGAACTGCTTTAAGACAATATCCAAGAATTTGCAGCCATTTGGCCCTTTATGATGCGTATGATGATGGAAATCCCTGCTCCTCTCCCTGTCTGCCTGCTAATTGAACATGCAGTTTTAACATCAATCTGCTTGCTGAAAGGATTCTATGATCAGTAACTCATCTTCTGTTTTAATCCATTGTAATTCTTTTCATTACAGTAGAGCAGACAGTCCCTGACTTTTCACTGGTACTTGAGTTAGCAGGGTTGAGCTTGTCCCTACAAAAAATGACATCCAGAAACCTGCAATATACTTTCCTAAAGACTTCAGGAGTTTACTTCAGTTCTGGGAGTTGAACTACGGAGGAGACACAGGAGATCAAACACAGTTCCTGATGTTCTGGCAGGTCTTCTTTCCTTCTTTCTTACTGTTTTGTGTTGTCTTGTCTTCTGTATTTCATCAGGCTATTTTTAGACTAGGTCCCACCATGGAGCTGATTTTTTTTTTCCTCCAGTAACGGAATGCAAAAAAGGTAGTGCCCTCATTGAAGACAACTCTATAAATTAGAGGAAAGGCTTGTATTGTGTGAACACTTGATAACTCTGACTGTGGGCTGAGTTGCTGCTGCTCTTTGTCTGTGAAATTCAGAATCCATTAGGCTGATAGCTGCTGTTCTTCTGAGGAAACTACAGCGCTTGTGGCCCTTCCTGTTTCCTTTCAACATTCTTAATGTGATAGTGGAAGAGGATATCCTAAGGTCAAACACTAAAATGTGAAGTTGTGAGGTGATGATTAAATGGGAACACAGTGAAAACTTCACTTTTCATTATTTTAATATAGTCCAGCCTGTGCTGATATAATCATTTCCAGCAGATATTTAAGGTAGTTATAGAAATGATTAAAAGAAAGAGCTTTCATTTATTATCTTAATTATATTTTCTGTGTAGCCTTTTTTCAGTTTCTTTCTTTCTTTTCCCAGAGACCAACATTAAATATTTGGGTTTAAGTCTTACAAACCCATTTTACAAGACAGTAATATATTTTCAGCTCTGTTTTACTCTTTGATCTTTCAAAGTATAATGCCTCACAAAGTGTTATAGCAGTGGTCACTTCAGTTGAAATTCATAAACATTTTCCATCATGACTCCATTGTTCCACAGTCCTGTAAACTTCTGAAAAATCCATTTTTGGCTGAAATTGTCCATTCTCAGTCACTGATCTGTTCAGATTTTTTTTTTAACTTATGGGAAGAGTAAAAAAAAGAAAGAACCACTTTTCTCACAATAAGTGCTCTTCTGCACAATTACAGCAAAACCAGCTGAAATATTAATCATGAGCTTCTTTCTGTAAGCTGACTGCAATTAGTTTCTCTGTGGAACATTCTTGTGTATCAAACCATACAGGTAGAACAAGTGACAGCATCCAATGAAGGGTGCTGGTAGATATGATCTCTTAACTTGCAGGAAAGCTATGATTCAGCAACAGGAGAGTCCTGCAGGATTGATCATGGGCTTGAAGAGACACACACTTATATTCCTTCTGAAAATAGCTTTAGTTAAAGAGCAAACCCATAGTAACCAAAGCAAGTTCCCACATGAAAACAACAGAGTAAATTAGTGTTATGGTGAACAGATACTATGGCTCTGGCAGTCTTTGCTTCTGAGCTGCAAGGAAAGGGAAGTGCAGGCAACATTGGCAAAACTCATATGCACCCACAATGGCTTTACAATTTCAAGGAGAGTATTAACCACGCAGGAAAAAAATTCCATTCCTTTCTTTTCATTATTTAAATGCCAAAAGTGTTAAATATTTACTTTTTTTTTCTACCAAGACTCCAAAATACAGAGGATGTGCAGCTAAATTAAAGTTTGCTGTTAGAACCTTACTTTTGTATTTCTAAACTTTTTGTGATTTTAACCATTCCTCTGTAGTAAAGTATCAGCCTAGGCTTTTCCCCTCAATTTAATTTTAGACTGAGTATGGAGTGAGTACAATAACCTCAGTAAATTAAAATGTCATGTGATTTCCTTTCTGTGAGCCGAGCGGATGTGTCTGCAAAGCTGCAATGAAGGAGGGTAAGCATAAGAATGGAGAGCTTGCACTCCAAGCACATCAAAGCCCTTCAGTGCTTGTAGAGTTCATGTGCAAAAAATGGAAATGCTGTGTGAAATTCCAGTGTGCATGATGTATTTGGATGAGTTGCAGTCCTCTCCTATCTGCTATTAAGTCTTCATCTGGAAAGAAAGAATGATGGAATAGGATGGAAAAAGCTTGGACAGTAAAGATGTGCTAAGATTAGGCACATCAGTAAAAGCCCTGAGACTGATCTCTAAATTGTTACACCTGGTTGAGATTGCAGTCTTTTGCGTATTCATGTCAGGCACTTACTTGGAGCATGAGATAAGTGTGGGCTTGTGCAAGTGGTCATGAATTCATTCAGTTTTAACTTCAAGTCTGGTATTTTCGCTTTTCCTTTTCCTTTAGAATCATTACAGCTCTCACTATATCATCTCTAGTAAAAGGGAATAGATTCGTGATGTTTTGAAGAGGTGTAAGAGATAGTTATTGGCCAGACCTGACCTCTTTCAGGCCCCATTACATAGAGTCAAAATCTCACAGCGTTTCCAGAAAGCATTAAGTATGAATGAACTCAGAAATGGGTTCTCAGGGTCCAGGTCACCTAATGAATTCTAAGAGAGTGGAATCACGCTATGAATTGAAAGCACCAAATAGCAGATACTTTTCTTTGTTTAAGCTGGCTGCCTGTAATTTCTGAAATACAATTGACTTCTTTCAGTCCCAGCTCTGTTGCAGAATTTTGTGGGAATAACAGGAAGATTGGGATAGTTGAGTGTGCAATTCTACTCTGAAAATGGACTACGAAATGGCATTATGTATTAATGATTCCCAGAACAAATTTGCTCACTTCACAAGTGAGAAAATGAGGGGTTTTATGTCTGCCAGCTTAGGAAATTCCCCCTGGGTTGTGGGGGTCAAGCTTGCGCTACATATTTCCTTCTTACACATCATCATCATCATCATGAGTAATAAACATTATGAGGACCAAGCTGCGCCTCAGTTACACCTATGAAAACTCCAGTGTGTTTCACGAGGTTACACAGATGTAATGAATTGTCCTCCTGCAGTTGCAGAGCCATGCTGCAAGGTTAGCATTGCCCAGGGACCTGCACACTGGAGGAGCTCCAGGCTCCAGTCCTCTCTCTCATGCCCCACAGCATGGGGAGGCAGTGCCTACATGTGACAGATTTGGCCCTGCAGTGTTACCTCCTCATCACCTGAACTGCTACAGCAGGTGAGCACTGCAGGGATTTGTGGGTGGAGTTAGGCATTGTGCAGGCACCCTTGCTCATACTAAAGGTGAAGTTTTGATTGTAAATGCCGTGGCTGCAGCACCCAGGCTCTGGTACATGTTCTCAGGACCAGACACCATACAGAAAAATTCTTCACTGTGAGTGGTGAGGCACAAGAAGAGATTGCCCATAGAGGCTGTGGAAACTCCATCTGTGGAAGTGTTCAAGAGCTGGTTGGATGGTGCTTTAAGAAATCTGGTCTAGTGGGTAGCATTGCTGCCCATGGTAGGGGGGTTGGAACTAGATGATCTTTAAGATCCCTTTCAATCCAAACCATTCTATGATTCTGCAAATATCAGCTATGGAAAGATTGTAGACATCATGTTTGCTGTCCCAGTGCCTGGGGTTCCTTTCTGGATCGCAGGGCTCAGACCGTGGGCTGTCTCTGAACTTGGATTCATGCCTGTATTGCAGAGCAGCTCCTACACCTTCAGTCAGCTGAAAGGACCTAAACGACTTCCCACAACTTTTTGAGAAAAAAGGCAATATTGCAATGAGATGTAACCTAATTCATAAAGTAGTGCCTAATAGGGAGCAGAGTTCTTGGGGAAAAAACTGTTATTTTTCCTGAGAAGTGTTATTTTTGTCACTCAAATCTGTCTCAGTGTGAAGCAAGTGACTGAAACTAAAAGCTGTCCATTTTCAGTAAGAATAACCAGAACATGTACCAGGATTTTTTAAGAGGCTCCCAGATGGCATTTCTCTGTGGAGATGCAGCATTGAACAGGACTGAGTAGATAAGCTTCCTATACAGGATTTCAGGATCAGACTCTACCTGAGTTCAAAATCTTCCTATAACATGGGAATGCAAGTGAGAAAGCAGGTGGTTTTGAGGACTTTGAGAGTAAGTTCAAGGGCATTTTCAACTATGTAACGGCTTTGTCTTTTATGTTGCTTTGTATTTGATGTCTACCTGATGCAGACTGTGTTGGGAGTAACTCCAAGAGTCTCACTGCAGCCACACAGGAAGCATTAAAAGAGGAGAACTAGACCATATGTTTGCTAAACCCTTGGCTTTGGGGGATATTGTAAATTTATTGCTCCTCTGGATTATTTTTTAAATATTGTGGGTGCTTAGATAGTAAGACCCATCTAAGCAGCACAATGCACAGCTGATAAAAGCTTTTTTGACATGCTCTCTTTGTACCCTTTCACTGCTGGACCGTTTTGGGGATGGGAAAGTGGCAGAATTTCCATGACACCGAGTGTGTTCTCAAAGAGTGGCAACAGTTTTCCCTGGGATGCAAGTCATTGAAAGGCTGCTGAAATCATTACAGCTGCAGCTGCCTTCTCTTTAAACTCCATCACCTTCTCTGCTTTTAACGAGTCCTTGGTACTGATGCTTCCATGGGATTGTCTCTATGTTTCATGACCCAGATGACATGGATGAGTTGTCACATCTACACACACCCACTCTCTCTAGGACTCCTTGTGCTGTGACCACACACACATCTGTTAGCGCACCTTTCAAAAAAAGGTTCATGTATCATTTTGATCCTCCACAGAATTTCACATACAGACAGTGATTGACTGGATTACCTCTTGAATGACCATGTCCTGATGTTTTTCTGCATCTCATTTATTGCCTTATTGGTAATAGAAAACAAAATTTCTCTGGATTTTCTGTCTGTTCTCTTACACAGCATGTACTCCTGCCTTCTGCAACTCTTGGGGTCTACAACCAAGCTGGCCTTATCCAGTTATTGTGTTAATCTAAGACTGTAAGTGGAAACCTTTTCAGTGTAGAATGAAGTGTCTAACTCAAACCATCTTTTACTCAGTCTACTTCATAGACTTTACAGTTTTATTGTGTTTTCTACCAAGAAGAGAAACCCTCTTTTACTCAGCTTTTTTTTTGTTTGTTGATTTTGATAAGGTGACAAATTTACTAACACACACATGCACATGCAGACACATATTGTTTTATATGTTCTATATTTTATATTGTTTTATATACATATATATAAAACAATGCATGTATTTTTTATACTACATATTACAACAGCAACAGTTCCCTGATAGGTCACTCTTAGTCCTCTTCAGTGGATTAGATTAACATAGCCTTCCAATGATTTTGACTGTCTGGACGTTACCTAGCTTTTGTTAGACAAAGATCCATTCAGCGTCTCTTCAGCTGACAAGTGCTGACTCTTTTATTCCCTAGGAAAGAAATGCCTCTACAAGCAGGAGCTCCCTTAGTGTGAAAGCAAACCTCGTGTGCTGGCATGAGGATGTGCTCCTGCTGCTCTTCCAATAGCCTAGCTTGCAGCTTCTCAACACTTCTCTCAAAAGATACTAGCCACTTTTCTTTCCTGCTGCTCATGGATTCCTTGTCCCTTCTTTCTGCATTTTTGAGTATGGTGCTTTGTGGAGAGATGCTCTGAACTCCAGTTAGGAGGGAGGGGGGGAGGGACTCCTCCTGCAGGGAGCATGAGCTGCTCAGTGTGTTGTGGACAAATTCCTGCATGTGGCAGAGGAGCGACCTGGTCTCACTGAGCACCTGGGATGGGTGCAGGTCCTAGCTGCCCATACAGAAGTTTCTTGTGTTTTGGTTGTGGTTCTGTTCCTCTTCCTGTCCCCTGGGCTTTCCATAAGTTACTTGCCCAAAAGGAGGCGAGACACCAGAGAACATGAAATCTCTGATCCCAGTGCAATTAGCCCTGAAGGTCAAGGGGCTGCAAACTGGTATTTCATTTGTCTTGTCCTTCTCAGGAACCTTGGCTGAGGCAGGAAAGCAGGGGTTATGAAAGCAAAATGTAAATGCAATATTTTTCTGGGCAGTGAGCAGATCAGGTGAAGGCTGTTTCCTCTCTCCTATCTGTTGCATTGCAGACCATTTTAGACAGAACAAGTGACTGCATAAAAGTCGGAGGCCAGCTACATGTTTCGGTATTATGTGGGTCTGACTCTTCAATCCTGTGCCATTCTTACCAACCAATCATTGACTGACTGAAATGAAAAATCCTAAAGTGTAGATTTTAAGTGCAAAAATGGAATCAGTTGAACCATGGCTGAGTAAAAAGAAGACTAGAAATTCAACAAGTGGATCAAATTTAGCTGGTTGTAAGGTTGACATGTCGCCAGTGTCATCTGCAACAAGAACCAAATGCTAATTGCCTGACACTATTAAACACCTCATCAACTGTGACTTAGGGCTCTCCCTGTGCATGACTTCAGAAAAACAAGCCTGCCTTTATGCTTATCCCAGTTTTGTGATTTTCAGTGGACTTATTTTTCTGATGCTAATGGGGGTAATGTACTTTGTTGCTACTGTTTTTGCAAAGTGCATTTGATGAAGCACACAGAGGGAGCTTTCACACAGTTTGGATTCACTAATTGAAAAAAGACTTGAGACAAATCTGAATGGCACCATGTTTCCCCATGTCATCACGGAGCTGTTGATACTGTTCAAAAGACCACAAGGAATGGTGGTGACATACTTTGTTTTCAGAACTTTCAGAAGAAGAGAGAAAACAGGAAGATTCTAATAAAAATGCTAAGTACAACATATCATCTTGCCAACAAGAACTTGTCCTATGAATACATTACTCAGAACAAGATGAAAATATGAAGAATCTGACCACAGATTCTTTTTTTTCCCATGTTGTAGGAATATTATGTTTTTGCTTCCCCTCTTGCAAAATACCTAGAAACTTTTGAGAAGATGAATAGGGATGTTACAGACAGAGTTCAGAGTTTGTGCTGTTGAAGCACTAAACTCGAGGTAGACTGAAGCTGGATGAAATAAATACAAGAAGTTAAAGCTTAATTCACAGATTACATTAGGCCCCTGTTTCAACACAATTATTTAGAAGAGACTCTACCTCTGATTATTATAATAATTAATGTAGATATATGTTCTACATTTAGCCAAAATGCATACCATCTGCTTTCTGAATTGATGTACTTGGTAAAAATTATTTTAGTAGGATCCATATTGTAAAGGACAACTCATACTCAGCATGAAACAAAATGGCTGATGTCAGTCTGGAGTAGGACAGTCATGACTCAACTACTGCACAATTTTATAAGTCTGCAAAGACAAAACTGGTGACTGCAGTGTACAGCTGCTGCAGAAGAATTGTTTTCAAGAAATAGTGCAATCAGTCATGCGCTAGAACTTTTTAAATTTTCTTCATGGTTCATGGGGGTTTTAATACTGAAGAGAATAGTGTTTCAAAAGTTTCTTTCTTAATATGAGTAAATGGTCCAGTTTTGACAAGATGAGGTAATGTAGTTCTGTCCCATACTCCATCTCTCCTTTGTAAGTGGAATCTCTAAATATTGAGGAAGACACTAAATCTATTATCCCAGTCTTAGTATCTTATGTTCTACGATTGTGTGTGGAAATGCAACATGAAACTAAAGATAAGAAAAAGGTTTCCTCATCTGTATGGCTCTTGATCAGACCTTCTTAGTCAAGATTATTGGGACATGCCATGGAATGTGCATTTCATGAGAAACAACGTTTTAAACTTTTGAAATCAACTGTTTCTTGGTTTTAAAGATGTATTGAAAAAAAATTTGGAAGCAAATCAGTTTGGTATTGTGAGCCCCAAGGACTAGGGCCTTTCATGAAAATCAAGCTGATTTTCTCTCTTCAGAATATAAGGGAAAATAAAAATAGAAAGACAGTCACAATAGATAGTAACATGTACACTGGAATTGTAGACCGCTTTATTTTTACCAGGATATTGTCTGCCACATGAGCAAAGAACTGTAAGTACAACCTTTATTTTTATGTACAGTAAGTCAATTGATTTGTAGAGAAAATACAACCTTCTCCAGTCTGGCAGTTACTGCAGCCAGCACCTCTCTCATTCTGATCACATACCTTTTTTAGGCAACATGTTACACACAAAGAAACCACTGTGCTTTCACTCCTGCCAAATATGATACAGCTTACAGGAGACAAAAGAGCAGAATGGTTCCTTTTAATAGATCTTGAACATTCAAGTAAATATAAAGAGATTGTTCAAGTGCTAACCTCTGAAAACTGATCCCTGCAGCTTTGATTGTAGTAGCTCAAACAAATCAAACTCTGCAGGGCTTGTCCAGCAGTAATTGCAATAAACAACACACAAGAGCTCTCAAATATTGCTCAACTGAGCACAGTGTGGGCGACCTGCCAGGTATCTAATGGCCACTTCTGATCTGCATACAACAGCACGGGGTACAGCCGCCTGTGGCTGGTGGGAAGGGACGGCAGCAGCCCAAGGGACCAGGATGGCTTTCTTCATCCAGCTCTACGGATTCATGGTAGAGCAGAGGGGAGACACTGGGGAAATCCTGGACATCTGTGGGTCAAATTTGACCTCTGCACCTCCCCTGATGCTTACATGTAATGAGTCAAAGAATAATACATACACAGATTGTGGTGAGTATTAATACAATGGAGCACAACCATTGTGGCCAAAATAAACAAGGCTAACAGCACTTTCCATTCAGAGTGGTGCTACTTGTAGCAACAGGGAACATTTTATTACATTTAAAGCAAAACAGTATAGAGAGAACATAGTACTTGGAGAAGAAAATCCCTTCTATAGAGAAAGATCTGCTTCCATTTGTACAGAAATCACCAAAAAACCCTCCAACTGCTCCTTCTCAGGAGGATGGTTTGGCCCAACATCGGCAATGATTTTTGCAAGTTGTAAGCTTGTGCATAATCATGGCAGAGCTCTAGTGAAACACTGGGGGGTGAAGGGGGTGATTTTCAGAAGAGGGATTAATATTCAACTTCGTAAGTGCCTGGAACCAATTCCCTCACTGACGCCACTCCATTCTGTGCTCCACTGCCTTACCCATTAAATGTGTTTGAATGCATAAAGTTGACCTTTGCATGCATAGAATGGTTCCAAGAAAAAAAAGGCTGAGTTTTCTGTCAGGATTGCCAATATGGGCAATATCACTAATTTGTAGTTATTACTCTGGTTGACAGGAGGCTAGCAGGAAATAATACCTGCAGAAACACCATACCTGATGAGGGAACCCCAGCTAGAGAGCAGTAACAAAGAGACCAGGCAGTGACAGTATATAAATTAATCATGAGTGCCTGACAGGATGCTTTTGAAAAAAGCAAATTGCTAGTTTTGGACATGTTCCAAGGGAACCTGAGTAAATCAGTGACATAAAGCATTCCCCTTTTCACAACTCAGAACTCAGGCATGAGACCCTGGCTCATGTTGGTGAGCACTTAGTCACACCAGCAGTCTCCCTGACTCCAAGAGCATAACTCATGTAGTCTGTTTTGTTCTGGGCCTCTTGATTCAGAAGAGCCAGTGATAAACCAGGGCCACCTATAATACAGAAACACAATTGATAAAAAGGTCAAGGGCCATGACCTACCAGGAAAAAGCAGGTAGACTTTGCTCAGACTGGTGAGGAGGTGACAGTGGGAATATGCCTTTTGTCAGGAGATGACACAGATGTTAGTGAATGATTAAAAAAAACACTCTATGAAAAAAGTTCCATGAAAGGGAGAAAAGAAGGTGCAATAATGCCATTATAGTAAAAGTCACAAGTTCAACCCCGTGAAAAGGTCTTTGAAGATGTGTTCAGTTAGGCAAGAACAAATATTCCCTGAGAAATCATTGAGGTATATAGAGCACCCCTCCTCCCGAAGAGGTGCAAGACAAAGCTTGAATTAATACTTAGAAGTGCATGTTAAACAAATAAACATTAAAGTAACAGTATTAAATGTGCTGCAAGCTTAGCCTCTCCAAAACCCAGGAGGGTACTTAGTAATGGCTCCCACACCAATTTTGATGTAATTAAAGGACACTCTAATCTTAAAAAAACCCCAAACCAACAAAACAAACTAAAAAGCAGAAGTATAAATAAAAAAAATAAATTATTGAATAGCATCAGTGGTTGTAACAATTTCATCACTAGGAAAGGAAAAAACCCTTACATTTTAAACCTTTCTTGATGTGAAGGGGAGAAAAAACAAGCTAGATTTCAGAAAGAGGAAATCACACAGTTTTGGGTTCTTGGATTATGATAGATGTCCCAAGGGGCTTGTGACTGCAAAACCTGCTGAATAGGGGAGGAGTTGATTCATATGCCTGAATATACCCAGGCTACTTCTAGGCTGTAGGTTTACACAGCATTAAGGCTCATATAGATTTTGAGGCATTTGGATGATACTCTCAGCCACGTGGTATGACTCTCGGGAATGGTCCTCTGCAGGGCTGAGGGTTAGGTCTCTTCAAACTCAGCATATTCTGTGATTCTGTAATAAGTTTCACTTATTTTACTTCACTTACTTCACTTGTCTGCCAGTATTATTAAGCTGATCTACAGTCTCCAGATACGCCACTTCTAGCCAAGAAGGTATATCCAGTAACAATATTTCTATCTTTCAAAAGCGGAGGACAAGACATCCCTAATGCAGCCAAAAAGCAATAGCATTCAGACATTACTCCATAGCTTAGACTGAACTTGCAGTGTTCTCATGAAATACAAGATGAATATTGTCGATATACTCTACCTTGTACGTATTTTATAATATTCTCCCCAGCTGGCTATATGTACTTTAAAAAACACAGACAACAAAGCTGACCCATCTTTCAGAGTCTTCAGAGAGGAGACAAAGCAGCCATCACCCAGTGTATTCCAGTATTCTGAAAAGGCAGGAACCACCAGAGAGCAGCCTCAGTTAAAACAGCAATACCTCTGGTTGCTGAAGCAACTATGCATGATCGGATATATCACATGCTGCCAAGAGGTCCAACACAATCAAAGTAAGCTGAAGATTTTGATCTCAGCATGAAACAATATATAGCTTCTCATTAATGATACTGACTCCAAAGAAAGACTAAGTGATGTAACAGCATCTGAATCAATATCCCTTGAGGTGGAAGGACTGCTGCTTTTCTTCAAAATAGCAAATTTATTGGATGGGCTGCAGCTGGCACGCACTTCCCAAAACGCCACCAAGCACTCCATTCTTGAGGACTGGGTGAAACGTCTGTGTATTTTAAAATAGCCAGTGGTTTACCTTAATTAAATTATGTGTTAATTACAACTGTACCCTTGCACTTGCCTTAACAATGATGGAGAGGAGGGAATTACAAATGGTTGTTCTTAGGGTATAAGAACACGAGACAAGGCCCTGCCAGAAGCTGACTTGAACCCAAACACATAACATCAGCCCATGAAAACCCCAAGCTCCTAGTCGAAAGAAAACTTGCTGTATAATACTATGGGGACAAAGATTGCATGAAATCCACAGGACACCAGCTGCCATATGGAGAATCTAATTATGCTGAATTCCCGTAAGGCCCACATTTCAACAACACCATGAGCTCCCTGGGATCATGTGAAGATTTTTTTCAGAGGATCTCACAATTGTTTAAATAGTTAAACTGTCAGTTTTGGACTGTTCTCTATCATTAAAAAAAAAGAAAAAGAAAAAAACCCCAAAGCCAAACTGCTTGCCTTGAAGGCCAGCAACCTGTAATGCTGGGAGTTCACTTGCCTCCCACATCCTCTGTGGAACTGTGAAATTACTACTGGGGACAAAGGGGACTGCTATGGTGTTGTGTGGTAAGAGACAAATCCAAATATATTCAGGTAAACTGGAGTGTTATTTTTGTAATACCATTAAAAATGTTTTTTTAATTCCACAACCTTACAGATTCAATGAGAGATTTTGAAAAGTCAATTGAAACAAGAAAATAGTACTTCATCAATACCAAGATTCCTTGCCAAAAGTATAAGAACCCTGAATATTGCTCACTTTTTCAAAGAGATTTTTTTTTATTATAGACATAATTCTAATTTCATAATATTTTACTGTAAGCATGAAAGGCAGAAACATTTTAAAATAAACACATTTTCTGTTGAAAATAATATGAAACAAATAAAAACTCTCAGAAAAAAATAAGTTGACAAAATACATTTTTCTATACCAACATCTCAACACTTACTTGGTGAGAATTCTTTGTGCCTGGAAGTTATTTCTGATATACACGGTGTAGGAGAGGGAAAAATGAAGTTCTGGTGTGTATAGCACTGTCAGACGTATTGGAATAACCTCAAAGACCTCTGAATGAAAATCCCAGTCAGACTGTCTCTGCAGGAAACAGTCCATTCAAGGTCTGGATCCGTTTCAGAGAATTTCCTAGCAATATATATTAGCCTTTATCTGTAAGCATTAAACAAGTCTTACAGGTATGTTACTGGCTGTTTGTTACTGGCCAGTATAAGGATTTTTCCAGGGTCACTGGCTCCTTGTTTGACTTCCATGAGTGCAGAGCCAGTCAATCTCTGGGGCATGATAATGCTTCATCTCTTGCAAAAGATGCAGATTTATCACTCAGCTCTTCAAGGGAGTTGCAGCACGCATGGGTTGCGATGGCTACTTTCTGACATCTAGAATTTAATATGTGATAAGTTACTGTTTGCATGTATGACTGGAGGAGATTTTTTTGGTTTTCTTACCAAAGTCAACCTTTGATTTATCACCCAAAGGCTGGTTTGTTTTCGAGGTCCATTTGGAAATATGTGGAGTCCAAAATATTAAGGAATTCCGAAGTCTGGGTTCTCTCCCCATGGAATGAGTACTTCTACAAGAATACAAGCAAACAGGAGACTGGAAATCCACCCAGTCCTGCACACAGGATTAGTGATCAGGAACCCCTCAGCTCCAGCTCTCGTACCCAAGTACCTTTGGGGTCTTGACCAAGTCACGTCAGTACAAATGAGTGTTACCCTCATAGACATTCAGGAGGGCAACTAGGTAGAGACACTTCTGACTTCTGGTTACTGTAGGCAGCAATCTGTTTTTCTTGGTCTTTAGGGTGAGCAGGTAGAATCTTTACAGTGATCCATTCTTATTCTCCCTTCAATCTCCCTAAATACACAAAATTCAGATTTTGTTTGGTATAATGCTAATAACAGCAAACCTTTTCAACACATCCTTCTCTCAGTGTACTCAGCAACAGGCAACAGCTGTGATTAATCAGAAAAAATGTTTCGTCAATGTCCAAAAGTATATACAGGTTCACAGGTTCACACCGATCTACTAGATCTTGTTTGGGTATCCATGCAGGTGAAAATTTATCATTTTCCATGTTTAAAAGTACATAATTCTTTATTGAATCATTAAGATTTCAGTGTCTGACTGGTATCAGTTATGAAACTGCTGCTATAAACTAAAGTCAGAATTTTAAGCCGTGACATTTCCTCCACTCCTGCACTGCACTTGTTGTTTGAGAGTAGAACTGCTGAAGTGCATCACATTGCTGAACCGCTAACCTGGCAAAGGCCAGCAAAGGATACTTCCTGGTATCATGAGAAATGAAATCTCTGCAATTCCAGCCACTGTTTGAGGAATATCTTTATCTGCAGGTTTCATGGAACCATAGAATGGTTTGGGTTGGAAAGGACTTTTAAAGGTCATCTAGTCCAACCTCTATGCTATGGGCAGCGGCATCTTCAACTAGACCAGGTTGCACAGGGCCTCATCCAACCTGACCTTGAATGTCCATCTGTGCAGTCATTGTGGAGTAGCCATTGACAGACTTGCATGGATATGTTCTAACCCTGTTTTTAACCTACTTATACATTCATTGCCATAACATCATTGTGACAGCACCCTGCACACTGGTGTGAAAGATTTATTTGGTCCAAGTCTTGTTTTGTCCTCATAGTTCACTGAAGGCCTCTAGGGTTTTGATTGTGAGGAGAAGCAAATAGTAATTTCCCTTTCTCCAGGTTTTAGGATTTTTTTTTCACCACCCATTAAACCCATACAGCATGAAACTTTGTGTCTCTCAAAATGAAGGGTGAGCACACAGACCACACTAGAGTTAATTTCCAAGCTTTTGCTTTACAGTTCCTACGATGTTAACAAAATCAGACAAAGGAGCAGAATAAAACAGCCTGTGCAGAAGGAACCATATAGCAACCAAGCAGTATTAAGTTGCATTTACCACAGTGTGAGCAAAGCACACTTGCCGTGAAGCTTCAGAGAAGCTGAGTTGCATGCAGTCACCTTTCGACCAATCCTGGCCTTTGTAACTTATTTACTTTTTGTCTTTGAAAAGTCTGTTAATCCTTGAAGCAACACAAAAAGTAGAAAATGCTGACACAGATTGGTGAGTATACGTATTTCCTTAAGAAGGTTCTTGGCATCCTGTGGAAGTAAATGAATTACTGGCTACACTGGCTGCTGCATAACTACTTATTGTTTTATTGAACAAGGGAGTAAAAAGTCTCATAAAGCCTTGCATATTATAAATGACCAGGATATAACTCAGACTTGCCTATCTGTGCATTAATTTTTGCATTGGTCTTTTTGGAAAAAATGTCAACTGAATAAATATAACTTAAACCGAGCACTTGAACCACAAATTACTTTTATTGATTTTTTTGTTAAATTCCCTTTTTTTCCCCCCTTTTTTTGGCATGTGAGTTTTTCAAGTGTAGAATGAAACCATTTGCTAACAAGGGGAAAGAGAGCTAGGACTACAGAAAAAGCATATACCTTTTTCAAAGTCATTAAGAGCAACTTTTGGCACTTTCTGTATATGGGACATAAAGCTTTATGAACCTAACCCTTAATCTCTAGGTTCTCTAACTGATTTATATGTTTACTTATGGTATTACGTATTTTCTCATTCTGAAGTGCACAGTCAAGTCACTAAAAATTCGTATGTAGAAGACCTTTTTTATATCAACAGAATGGTGTGAATTTCAAGAAAGTACTGTATAAGCTACTTAGTACCTCAACATCCCTGGAGCCTTGGTTGCATATGTATTTTTTGTAAAAGCCCAATTTTGTTTTCCTTAAAGGAAGTACATGTGCCTACAGCTTGTCATGGGCTTTTGCAGCACCTCTCTGAGGGCCAGATCCCCAACAATCCAGTTGTGAGGTGCTAAGTGCCCACAGTGCCCATGGATATCCATGAGTCACTACTGAGAAGTGTTGAATACTTGCAACTCCCTCTGAAATTGATGAAAATAGCAGGTGCTCAGCATTTCTCCAGAGGATGGTAAAGAGAGATGGTGAGTACCCCCGCAAGCAGAGTGAGGCCCTGCAGGAAAGAAAATTTGCTGAGGTCCCCCCCCACATCATTCTTCACAAGTCCTACTTCTGTTGAAAGAACAGGGAGCCCTTGTGCTCTGGGAGGCTGCACACCTGAAACACCTCTTGTGCTACCCTCAGGACAGGCATTTAAAGGAGGAGAGGTTAAAAAGCCAGAGGATGCTCCTGCCTTCCAGGAGTCACCTTGGCAGGCAGGAGCATCACCTGCACTTCAGTCATGCACCCTGTGCATGCGCAGTTGTCAGGGTCCTTCTGAAGGGTTGCACAGCACTCTGGGGTATTGGCCACCCCTTCCAGCTTTCTCTCATCAGTGAACTTGCTGCTGAAGAAGTTTCTACCCCTTCATCCAAGTCATTGAGGAATAAGTTAAGCAATACTAGGCCCAGTATTGAACCTTGGGGAACACCACTAGTGATAGGCCTCCAATTAGACCGTGTGCCACTGCTTTTGACCCTCTGGCATCTGCTGTTCAGCCAGTTCTCAATCCACCTCACTGTCCACTCATCCAGTACATGCTTTCCAAGTTTTTCTGGGAGGATGTTATGAGACACAGCATTGAAAGCCTTGCTGAAGTCAAGGTAGGCAATATCTATTGCTGTCCCCTGATCCCTCCAGGTTGTTGTTTCATTGTAGAAGGCCTTCAGGTAGGTCAAGCATGAAATACTTTTTGTGAATCCATACTGACTACTCCTGATCACCTTTAAGAGTCAGCTTTTCAACAGCATGAGCAAAGTATATTTGGCTTAAATTGTGTGCCAGGATGTTGCTAGGTGGCAAGGTAATGGTATACCCCATACTTGGATATGTAGCATAGGAAATATATAATGGCATGATCAGCCTATATAGCTTGCTTGCGGCTCATATCCTATGAAAATGAAAAAAAGCACAGACATTTGTGCATTGTGCTCTCCAAACATATGTCATAGACAGCTCTGCAATAGTGTTAAATTTGAGATGTAAATATAGGAAGAATGGATGCAAGTGTTCAGCACAAAACGAGCTATACATCCCAAAATTTACATAGGGTCTTGTGAAGAAAGATAACTCAAAATGCCAGGTAGTGGAAAGACATAGGAAAATTTACTTTCAAAGGCAAGAACACTAAACAGCATGTACACTAGGCATGAAAGAATGCAAAACTTTTTCCTTTCCAAGCCTTAATGGCTTGGGTGGCTCCTGCCTCGCAGGGGTTCCAAGTTTGTCTGTGAAAATGTTATCTTTTCAGGAAGTTAACTGCTCTGCAAAGCCAGAGAAGGATAGACATCCAAGCTGTTTGTGGGGAAAAAAATAAAAAGAATGTCTCTTTCAGGGAGGAAAGACCTCTAAGCAAAATGAGTCCTAACTCCTCATAATAATCTTGTGGGAAAAATGGTTTTCTGCACTTACAGATCTAAGCTGTAAATGGACTCTATTTCCTCTGAACGTAGCACCAGCGTGACTCAGTTCCACGGGGCCTCCTGAGACAAAGATGAGACGGCAGACACTCTCTGCAGCTGGCATTCTCCGTCCCTGAGCCCAAGACAACAAAAAACAATGACTCAATGATGGACAAACCTCAAAAAAATTACAGTCTGTGCCATGCTGCCCTGACCAGCTTGGCTTGACTCTGCTCCACCCAGTTCTACCTGGCTCAGCTGTGTTTGCCACCTGGAGCTGCATTCTCCTGAGGAATGGGAAGGGACTGGCAGGGATGGAGGAGGAGCAGAGTCCACAGCGCTGGTCACCAGCAACTTCCCTAAGGAAGAAATGGAACAAAATTTCTCACTTCTGGCCTGTGTTCAGCTTTTTCTTCTCCCCAGAGCCATGCCTCCAATGTGGGGACTATAGAATACAACGTGGGTGGTATAGAATAGCTACTTAGACAAGCTTCACTCCCTTCTCAGCACATGGAAACAAACCTAAACCTAGGACAAAAATATAACAGTTTTGAAGAATAAATAAATGCATTACATTACAGCCTCTGAAATTCATTTTTATTTTGCTTCCTAATTTAGGAAGATGCATCCAGGGTCTTTTGGATAAAAAACCCCACTCACAGCAGCTTTATATACCTGTAAAATCATCATGCTTACTACCATTATGGTCACTATCTCAGATGTAGAATGCATCTGTAATAACCATTCTGTCTGCCTTTCATCCTACCTCCAATTTATTTTCCCTTTCTTGTATGTCATTGTTCTACAAAGGGAATAACATGCACGAATGACCAAGGCTATGCTGACATGAAATAATGCTCAGCTTATGTCACAAGCATAAAGACATGCTCTTAATCTTATATCTTGGCAAATATTTCTTACATTTCACTGCAAACTGGTTTCCAAAAAGCAGGAGAAACTGATTTCCACTAGCTAACTAGGAGGACAGTTTGATTCACATTGTGCCCATCTGTGCTAAAGAAATTACCTTCCCAGAGTAATTTCATGCCAAAGATTCAGAAGAGCCTTGCTACCATTTGACAGTTATCAGGCAAGATGAATAAAGTGAACCATTGGTGTCTTCTCCTGCCAGTGGTAGTTTCCAGATGGAATTTCTATAAAGCTGGTAAAAGAGGTACCAATATCATATGCATAGATTTCTTCCCTTTTCATTGCACATGAGCTAATTGAGATGCTGATTTATAGTATCTTTACTTCAGGACTCTTTGAAAAATATGTTACTCGGTGTCTGAAAACTAAGTGCTTGGCATCAATTACAATCTACACAGAAGAAGAGAGAAGTGATTATATGTGTTGGAGGAAGGATTTTTATTATGTTGTATTTGTAGTTCTGATTGTAAGGTTAATAGATCAGCATAGCCTGTTTATGGAAAGTTCCATTGTCCTGAGTTTGTAAAAGTCACTTTGTAGAATGCGCATGTTCCTCAGCACCACGGCAAAGGGCTTGGATCAGCAAGGGGCAAAAGGGAGGAGCCAACAGAATTATTGTATCCGAGGCTTCCAGGGCCAGTTGCTGCGGTGTCTATTTTAAGGTTCTTACGGACTGTATCAACAGTTTAAACACCAATCACCTTTCTGTTACCAATCCTCCTGTTTGGAGGCTATCCAGGACAATATAAAACCCACAAGATTAAGATAATAAAGGATTTCAGTTGCACCTCTTGCTGGGGTCCATGTCATGTTTTTGCATCACATTGGTGCATCAGTCCGCCACCAATGGTTCCCTGAATCAGGGACAAGTGTGTAGCATATATGTATGTACTACATTGAGACACCGGTCATCTTCTATAGACCAGAGACAGAAAATTGTTTCTCCACCATCCTTGTTGCTCTTGCATTATCTGAACCACAGTGGCAGCATGTGTCCTGCACTTGCAGCCATTTTCAGATGTTGAGGTAATGATATGATTATTTGATTTGACCAAAACAGATTCTTAAATAGAAGGTTTGCCTTTCCTCAGAAAGGTTTTCATTTTGCAGTTTTCTGTAATGTCTACACCTGTACTTCTGAGGTATTTTACCTCCGTAAGAAATACACCTTTCGTTTTGCTAGGGCAACAGCCCAAGCACTACCAATTCCAAGGTGATACTGCAGCATTATAAGCAATGACAGTATTTGTGAAGAGGTCAGCTTTCCCTATGGGCATTTTAATTTCTCTCTCTAGTGTTACCTGAGTAAAAAGAACTTTCTTTCTGTGTATCTCTGAAAATACAGATCTGTCTGAATTTCCCCATATTTATTTATACAATTCTGGCTCCATCTGATCTAATCCTCTCCTTGCTTCCCTTGAGTGTCAGCTGGAGTCCTGAACTAATCAGTGCTCTCCTGGGTATCTCAGGTCCTCTAGTCACTCAGCACTGAAGCTGACAGCTCAGCTTGGCTTTAGACAGCTATGAGAACAAAGGGAAAAGAAAGGAAATATTATGTTTATTCTGTGCAACATTAGGCTAAAGTGGGAATGCTCAGAGGATGCAACTGGGAGAGTTGCTGAAGAGATTCCTCATTTATGTTAAACAGCGGAAACATGTAGAAGTTAAGCCCAGAAAGATGCATCTGAGAGTAGGGCATGATTGGAAGGAGTGGCTATAGTTTTCATTGATAATATATATTCTGTATTTTCCCTTTCCTTAGAACATAAAGAATGCCTCATCTGCAGGAGTAATACACTCATTTTGATGAGATAAATGATTCAGGCTTCTTCCTCATGGTTCATTCCTGTGCAAATACAATTACTGCCTTGTAAAACAGAGTATCTCCTCCCATTATGCCTTTAGTGACAGAATAAGAACTATTACAAGTACAGAAAACTCATCTTAGTCCAGCTGATTTCAGTTGGAGAACAACTTGTTTAGATCTGCTTCAACTATTAAAGGAGTAATGCCTTTATTTGCATTACACGTGATGATTAGTTCTGATTATCTCTGCAAAGCTTTAAATAAAAGGGACTTTATCATCTGATTAAAGAAATAATGAGTTCTGAATTATTTCTTTCACGTGAGTGGAATTTAGGGAAATTCTTGATATGGACCAAAGCCTTGGAAGACAAGGTTCTCACCCTTTAATTGGTATGCATGCAGTTTCTCCAGGAGCTACCTGCTTTTTCTCAGGTGATACAAACCAGCTTTTCTTGGCATCCATGCAGCATGGTCAGTTTCCATCAAATGAACCTCTGGCTGTTTTTCCCGCCTTTCCCTGAGTTCTGTTTGCAAATGGGCCGTTGTCCACAGCTGTAATGGGTTTATCTCAGCTGGATGACAAGTACCCTCACCACCATTGCTCAACCCTGAATAATAAGGTTATACACAGCCTGTGGATTGGGATAAGGCAGTTAACTATAAGCAAAGCAAAGTGCATGCAGAAGCAAAGCAAAAACTAATCTCTACTTCCCATCAGTAGCCATGTCCAGCCACATCTCTGGAAGCGGGGCTGTGGCAGTGGAGTTGTTCCTCAGAATGCAGCCATTGGAAAAAATGAATGCTCCCCCTTCCTACTCCCTTCCTTAGCTTTTATACATGAGCTGATGTCATATGGTATGGAATATCCCCTTGGTCAGTTTGGGTCAGCTGGCCTGTTCATGTCCTCTCCCAGAATCTTGCCCTCATCTGGGGGAAGGAACATTACAGTCCCAATGTGCATCCAGCTGTCGTCAAAACACTCAGTTATCAACATGTTATCAACACACTTCTAGTTACCAATACTGAGCACAGCACTGTAAGAGCTGCTATGAGGTTTGGACAGACCCAGTACAACAGCAATGCACCCACATGCATTTTGCTTACACTCTGAGGTATTTTGCCTTCCTGAAGAAATCTCTATGCTGAAGCATCACTGTTGTGTGATACGTACTGGAGAGTTGTTTTCACACCTTTCATATTTTTTCCCATGAGATGTTTTTTCCTGCAGTAAACATGAGACATGCATACACAGACATTCAAAGCCAAGCTTCAAACCCAGAAAAAATCAACAGAAGTCTTTTATGGACTTCTAAGCTCTTCATGTGAGCAGAAACAGAGATTTCCTCTACCGCTGACAGTCTACAACAGAAAGGCGGTATCTGGGGAAATTTTGTAAGATGCTGGCACCATGAAAGCGTAGCAGCACTATGCTTGCAATCTAGATGGACTTAACAGGACGACTCAGGTTGTGGTGCTGACTGCCAGAGAGACTAAACAACTTAACGGCAAAAGGAACTGAAAAAGCGTGATAGCTACATATTTCCCCAAAGATTAGCTACTCATGTTGCTATTGTAAGGGAGGGAAGGAAACTTCAGGCTCTCTCACACAACCTGAAATAGATCACTAGAAGCAAGGAAACCTCAGAGACCTTGACCTGCCTGAGACATCAAGGATTTCCATATGCAAGAGAATAATGCATCAAGGGAATTCACCAATATAACTTCAAATTTCCTCAGAAATTCCTCAGGAAAAGGGAGCCTCAGTACATAACTTAAATGAGATAGTAAATCTCACACAAAATGTCCACTGGGGAGAAAGTTGAAAGAAAGCTAGCATGTTAGCACATGGCCAAGAGCTAGGGGCAAAAGACAAAACTCAGCCTGTCTGTTTGTCTGTGCTGAGGTGGTCCAGGTCAACATACCATTCTCTTGTTGAAAGAGGATCTTTGCCCTGTTCTGGAGGCTCCCCAGAACTGTAAAGGAGTGGAGAAATGAGAAAACCTCCAGAGTCTTCTTTCCTGAGTTATATCTTACAGCTGCTCTATAGGGAGTTGCAACTTGCCCAGCAGAGTCCGTAGATTAAATACACAAGTGCTGCTCTAGTTACTGTGGAGAGCATATGGCTCAACATGCCATCATTGAGGCATGAGGCATATTAGGTATGCATGAGAGCAGCCAAACTCTAAGTCTCAGTCTCAAGGATGTTCAAGTGTCTCACTGGAAATCAGAGGAACTCAGCTCCTAAATCACTTTGAAAATTTGAGTTCACGTTTTTCTGATTTCACTTTGCAAATGTTTACTCCCATCTTTTCCTGAATCACACTTGGTATAAGTAATTTGCACTCCCACTAGTGCCGTAGTTCTTGTCAAAATTACAGACCTCAACACCACCTTTACCTCTATTGACAAAAGCCAACAGCAACCCGTTCCTTCTGGCTATTATATGATTGAATGAATGAATACCCTTTGTACATCAGCATAAATATGCCTCTTCTGAGATACACCGAGATATACTATTCTAGGCAAGGGCAGATGTGTTTTCTTCCCATTTTTCCATGGAGCACAATGTTTTGGCATTCGGAATGTGTACATTGAAAGACAAATGAAAAGCCACAATTTAGCACTAGCTTACTCTTACCTTCCCAGGAACAGATATTTGCTGCTATTCGGAGTAGTGACAGGGAAATGCAGCATGCAATGACCCTTCCCTTCACCCCTTAACCTGTAGACAAAGTTTAGCAGTCCTACTGCCCACAGGTTTGGAGGAAACCTGTGGTATATGGATGGAAGGACCCACACAGTTGTTGTACACTGGCTGACTGAGGAATGTCTCAGTGCAGGAGCCAGGATATCTTTTTTCCCCTCCTTCACTGAGAAGGAAGGATGAGACTAGAGTAGGGGTGAGAGAGGGAGAGAAAGGGAGAGGGGGCGTGGCAGAAAGAGTGGGGTGAAGACCAGACAGAAACCAGAAAAAAGAAAGATTTTCTTGTCTTCCTCTGACACACCAGCAGAGTTCATGAGAAAGGCAAGTTTTCAATAAGGAAAGTATTTTATTCTCAGTGTTAACTTAAACATTTGCAGAGTCCCGAGATCAGAGAAACACTTTGGGTGCCATCACACGTGCAGAGACCCATCACATTAAAGGCAGGAATAAACACAGCAGTATTACTCCAGTATTATTTCAGTCATGGACGAACAGAGCAGGTGTTGTTCTGAAGGCTGGGAGGTTCCAGATGGGATCAAGAGGTGGCTCATAAGACAATCTTGACCTTAAAAGCGGTTTCACACCCTGCAAGAGCTTGAGTGCATCTGTGGGAAAGCAGCCCCTGCAGACCTCACTGCTATACCTCCACCAGATGTGAGGGCCCATGTGCAGCATCTGGTGCTGCACAACTCCAAAACTGAGCACACCACTGCTATATGAAAATCTACATCATAGACTGTACACAGTGAGTGAAAGCGGAGTGCTGCAGGAAACATGCCACATCAAAAACTAGGCTGCTAAAAGTGTAATCTTCCTTTGGGAAGCTTATTGCTTGGAGGGCTCTGTGCTATTCCTACATAAAGATATTTGCTGCTGGTGGAGTCATGGGCCTCCCCCAGTTGGTCCTGGTTGCAGCGTGCTGGGTCAGGGTGCCAGGATGCCCCACTAGCAGGCAGGGACAAGGCTCTGCTTCTCCTGCCCCAGCGGTCATAAACAACTGTACAACTGCACATGCAGAAACCTCACTGACACTCTTGCCACCATTCCCACTACCCTGGTAGTGCTTTTGTTGGTCTGGCTTCTCTTTAAGGCCTCGATAGGTACACCTCCATGGTGGACCATTTCTGCAAAGTGGTACTTGATCTTGTGCTTTGTGCCCATGGAGAGAAGAGTGGTCCAGCCAAGGGACTGATGGCACAAGCCCTCTCTTCTCTGTCCCTTATCCACTCTCACCAAACAAAGGGTGCTTGTCCAAGGAAAAGAAAAGTCAGACCCCTGCCCAGCTGGGTACCAGCTCCAGGTGGCTCAGAAATGCAAACAACATGTATTCTTGCTTCTGTCTTTCTGTTTTTACTAACCTCACACCACACACACAAATGCTATTTTTAACCTCCAAAAATAAGTTAGTTGGGATTTTTTCCCTATTGGCTAAAATCTGTGGTGAAATGACTTCATATATTGACTAGAGTTTGGCTCCAAACACATTGATATATTTGTCTGAGCATTGTGTATTGGGACCCGGCAGAGTGCCGTACAGGTTGATGCAAGTGACACACTGGTTGCCATGATACTGAAAATGTTGGCATCTGTCGACTGGCCTAAGCAAGACTCAATGCACAAAGCAGTTCTTATACTTGGCCTGAGCAGCTCAGCCTCACACTAGTGAAAGCTGTGAGTTCATTTAGCTCATTGCAATCTGTGGATTCACAAACATTTTCCATAGGATGTGCAATCCCCTTTAGAAATACATAGCACATGCATGGATGGCTGTGCAGAACATATGAACTTGCTTTTCTTCATCACTTTTAACATGTTTCTTAGAAACCCTTGGCTCCAAAGACTACAGTTTCCAGTTGTATGCAGCATTTCAGCCTTTAAATGGCTCCTCTTTACCTCAGGCTCATCCTGGGGAAATATGACTTGTACTTAAACTTGGATAGAAGAAAGTTTGTTTCTCTTCCAATTTCAGTTGACAGGGGACATACCAACTGTGCTATGGGGTCTGCTGTGGGGGTTTGAAGCCTGTATTACCTCCAGATGGTGCTGACAGAGCCAGCTTTGGGCATGAGAGATGGCCAGCAGGTATAGCCGGGACCATCCAATCTATGGGGTTCAGGGCTGCCCTATGTAACTGGACCACCTGTCCCCAGCAGCCATGCAGTGACATGGGTCACCCTATGACAGCCTGGTTCTTTGAAGGCTGTGACATGTACAAGACAGGGGAAGGTCAGGAAACAGCGTTGGGAAGGTGGCTGCCTCCAGAGCAACCCCCTTTGAGTGGTGATGGAAAGGATTATTTTCTGACAGATAGACCTTGACACCAAGTCTGTGACCACCCCCTTGGTCAAACCACAAGGCTTCTGGCCTCAGGACAGTCTGTGGATCTGTGCTCGCAATGTCTGGTCTCCCTGTACTGCCAGGAGTGTAGGCCCAAGGTTGGAAGTAACTATGAATGATCATTTTGTCCCCTTTTCCCCCTCCCCTTCCTCACACCAGCACATATATATCCTCAGGTGGCCAAGGACAAGGATAAACATTTGCTTCTCCTTAGTCAAAACTTCCACTAATTTGATCATGGTTTTGCCAAGGAAGGAGTAAATATGGAGCAGGGACTTCGGGGATTTGAGCTATAAAAGTGAGAGCTGGAGAAAGCAAGACTGAAGCAAGTTTTTTAAGTAAGCGGTCAGATCCAGGCACCCTGGTTCCCTTTTATATGTAATTCTAGCCAATCCTCTATCCCTAGCCTCAACACCCTCCCCCATGCAGAGCACAAATTATCAATTGCCAGTGTGGGACCACAGGGCCAGGATGCTCACAACATCCTGAGTTTCATGATGGTCAAGTCAGTTCTAGGTCAGCCCAAGCCACGAGGCTTGAGACCCAGCTTTCTATTTCTGACCTCGTACACTGGTGCTGTACACAGCTCTTGGTACCAAACCTCTGTGACCTACTTATCAAGCATACTCACATTAAGGCAAGCTGGAAATGTCACACTTCTGAATGCAAAATAGGTCACTCCATACAACTCCCCATTTGTGCAAGTGTATTTAGTCTTGCTGCTAGCATATACATATTTCCAGGTACAAGCTGTATCCCTGTCTTGTGAAAATTCAGACGTTTATTATCTGCTGTCTGAAAACTTGAGATCTGTCTTTTCCTTGTAAGCGTTAATGTCCAGTGTAGGAGAAGTTTAAATATCCAAAGGACTGGTGTTACAAATCAGCTGAATCATCCCCAATGAAGTCTTAAAAATCAGTTCCTGTTACCCAGGTGTGAGTAAGTCCTTTCCTTGCAGCTGGGCCAGTGAATTGGGCACCTTATTTCTGTTGTTTTCCCATTAGCCAGTGTGTAATAGGACACCTCAGATATCAAACATGATTTAATCACCACTTCTTCTTGATATCCATGTAAGGTATAGGACTTTTTTTTCCTTGCTTTCTTTTCTGTTTTAGTTTATCTCCCTCACTCAGGAGTCTGCTGATGAATGGAGACTTCGGACTGGAGGGAGCTAATTTTCTTATTCTATTTGAATAAATGGCTGTTGACTCTTACAGTAGTAGGTTAGCCTTCTCATCTGGTTGTAATCTCCTTAAATCCCAGCCACAGAACTCCTAATGCCTGTTGCATAAAAAATCCAACTTTCATACATGGCCGTGTTTGTCCTTGTTTAATTCTTTTTCTACATATCCACGTCTAAAAATGCTGAACCTGGGACAGTCCCATTGTAAATGTGTTTTTCTGAACACCTTCCTTCTCCTTGCTTGGGTAATTTTTACTGCTTACCCTACTATGAAAGAGGAAGGGAAGTCTTCACACCATGGGGCAAGTATAAATCTCTTCTTGTAGGCAGGAGGGTCCCTGTGGTCATAAGTGTGCCTTGCCACACATCCTGCACTGGGCTAGGGAGCAACTGGGCTATGAGATCCCAGTTTGATGCTACACTCCTCTGAAGCTCATCTCGTGTGGCTTCACTCCTCCCACCATCCTCAGGATTCTAAGGATAGCACTCAAGGAGTGCTACTAAAATCTTCCCAGTATCTCCAAGGACAGATGGTTAGCAGGGAAGCTCAAAATGTAGAGGTCCACCAAAATTTGCAGCCTGTCATAGTATCTTTCCACCCAGTAAGCTCTGCACTGTGGTTATTCACAATAAACCTGTTGGCAACCAAAACCAATTTTTTGGCTTCTATCATGATTAGTCTCTATAAAGGCCCACAAATGAATCAAGTCTATTGATTTGTCTCAGACATTTCTGCAAGGTGAGGTCACCAGTTTACCTCTCTGTCTGGATACGGTTTCTAAAAAGTGTTGAGTCCTAAGGACATAGGTTCACAGTCCCCTTAAACCAGCATAAGGTGATGACTTGCCCTTGGTCAAGGAGGATTGGGTTAGAGAACATCCAGGCAGACTTGTAATCTACAGGCCCAAATGGGATGTATCCACAAGTGCTGAGAGATTTAGTGAACACCACGGTGAAGCCTCTTACCACATCTTTGAAAAGTTGTGACCAGGAGAGGTGATTGAGTACTGAAAGAAAGCAAATGTCAAACTAGTGTTCAAACAGGGCAAGAAGGACCCAGGGAACTACTGGCCCATCAGCTTCACCTCAATCCTGGGAAGGTAATGGAGCTCCTCATTCTGAAGGCCATCTCTATCCACATGGATGACAAGGAGGTGATCAGGAGTATGGATGCACTAATTCATGCTTGACCTACCTGAAGGCCTTCTACAATGAAACAACAACCTGGAGGGATCAGGGGACAGCAATAGATATTGCCTACCTTGACTTCAGCAAGGCTTTCAATGCTGTGTCACACAACATCCTCATAGAAAAACTTTGAAAGCGTGCACTGGATGAGTGGACAGTGACGTGGATTGAGAACTGGCTGAACAGCAGATGCCAGAGGGTCAAAAGCAGTGGCACAGGGTCTAGTTGGAGGCCTGTCACTAGTGGTGTCCCCCAAGGTTCAATACTGGGCCTAGTATTGCATAACTTATTCCTCAATGACTTGGATGAAGGGGTAGAAACTTCTTCAGCAGCAAGTTCACTGATGACACAAAGCTGGAAGGGGTGGCCAATACCCCCAGAGTGCTGTGCAACCTTGCAGAAGGACCTCAACATGTTGGAGACATGGACAAAAAAGAACCATCTGAAATTCAGTAAACATAAATACAGGGTTCTGCACCTGAGGAATAATAACCTCCTGCACCAGGACAGGCTGGGGCATGACCTGCTGGCAAGCAGCTCTATAAAGAAGGATGTAGAGGTCCTGGTGAACAGCAAGTTGTCCATGAGCCAGCAATGTGACCTGGTGGATAAGAAGAACAGTGGTATCCTAGGCTGCATTAGGAAGAGCATTGCCAGCAGGCTGACAGATGTGATCCTGCCCCTCAGCCCTAGTGAGCCCACATCTGGAGTGCTGTGTCCAGCTCTGTGCTCCATGGTACAAGTGAGCAGGTCCAGCACAGGGCTGCCAAGATGACTGGGGGACTGAACCATCTCTCTTACAAATCTGAGGGGGCTGGGCCTGTTCAGACCTGAAAGGAGTCAACTGACAGGGCACCTTATCAAAGCCTGTAAGTAGCTGAAGGAAGGATACCAAGAGGATAGGACCAGGCTCTTCTCAGCAGTGCCCAGCAATAAGAGGCAATGGGCAGAAGCTAATGCACAGGAAGTTTCATCTGAATGTGAGAAAAAACTTCTTTACTGTGTGGGTGATCTTGCACAGGAGCAGATTGCCCATGGGGCTTGTGGAGTCTCCCTCACTGGAGATACTCAAGAATTGTCTGGACATGATCCGGTGCAATGTGCTCTAGGATGACCCTGCCTGAGTGGGGAGGATGGACTAGATAATCCACTGTGGTCCCTTCCCACCTGATCCATTCTGTGTTTTGTGATTCTGTGATGCTGCTGTTAGAGGGGAAGTTGCACCCTGGGACCCTGCTCCTGGGACCATCCTACTGCCAGTACCTGCCATTGCCAGCCAGGCAGCTCAGCAGCTTAGGCTGGTGCAGAGTAACTGAAACCACCTGCTGGTGTTTAAGCACTGCTCTGACAGTCTCTCTGTAGGCAGTCTTGACAGACTGTTGGAGTTTCTTGCATGAGAAATAGGTGATTTGTTTATAGCTAAATACTGCCCGTGAACGTGAACCAGCCACTGGGTTTTGTGTTCACATTCAAAAAGGCATTTTCAGGGGAGACATCAGTGTTTCTTAGAGTAAATTCACGTTTGGTACACACCTAAGAGTGTTTTCAAATGCTTAATACAATTGCTTCTGTAGAAAAACACGATTCTCTTTGGGGAAGCACAGGTGATACCTTGAAGTATAAAATGCAGCTGCTTCATTATTTATTTCTTATCAGCCATGATATGTTTATTAAGAAAACAGGATGTGAAAGTATTCTGACTCTGAATCATCACAGAAGATTGTTGCCTTTCAGCTATGTCAGCTTTTGATGCATGGAGTGACAATCATCTAAGTTCACCAAGACACCTGTATGGTACCTGTGTTGCTGACGTCATTGAGTGTCCAGGTTATGCAGCCTGTGGCTGGACCTGTGGGGAGACCTCTGCAAGGAGAGGGTGCTGTGACCAGGATTGGTCTCCCACATCTTGTGAAAAAGATTGCAGAAAAACATCCTCTCCTTTGGCTACACATGTCAGAGGCATCTACTGAGAACAACAGGATGGAAACAAAAGGCAGAATTTCAGCAGTCACAGACCCTGCCATCTTTAGGTTTAGATAAAAGCTGAGAAATAAGCTTTGGAAAAGATGCTTTGAGATTTAAATGCCTAGCAAAGCTAGGACAAAAAAATTAATATTCAAATTTTTTTGTGGATCCAACATGTAGAGCTTTGCAGGTATAAATGCAGCACCCTTGACAACTATCTTGGCAATTAGTTTTGGTGTTGAGAACCAGTTATATACAATAAAAAGATCCACCATATTCTTAGTATGTATCATTTATGTATCTTTTGGATAAAGTTTTAGCAAGTGGAATCACAACCCATGAGTATGAGGAAAGCCAATGACGATCCACTGTATCCTTTTCACAATACCATTTGTCAAGCATAAGCTGGTCAGACATTTCAAATTACTTACTGTCATTTCTCAGCTGTAAGCAGTCTGAATGGTGTCAAACACTCAAATCTTCTCTTGACATCCATAATAATCAAAAGTGCAAGTATTTTGCAAGCTGAACAGCTTTTGGGTTGTTCAACAGCTAAAAAGATACACAACAGAAATTAAAACTTGGTGAAGTAAACTTTAAAGAACAACATACTCCTCATTTTATTATTTATTATTATGTCAGAACTTTGGGTTGATTTAATTTGTTTCCAGTATATGAATCAACAGTTTGACTTTGCTAGATGCAGAGTTCTGTTCTGTTGAATCCTAGAAGCATATTGTTTACACAACATAATCAGCAAATGAATATGACTTGTTCACTGAGGATCCAGTTACCACAAAATATCCACACCCTGCTTTGCTTGTGAATTATGGATGTCTGTGGTCTTCACCCTACAAGAAACTTGGCTGGGATATGTAAAACCTTTTTCTGGAGAGTGTGTTTTATTTTGAATGAAGCAAGCAGGCAAAAGGCCAGTAGGATTAAAATGGATTCTTTATTCAAAACCACTCACAAAATACAGCAGCTCCTACCATTTTGTTATTGTTCCCTATTTCTCTCCAGATCCCTTTTCCAGACTTCAACTGGTCCTCTCAAGTATGCTCTGCATCTCTTAGGGCACATCGGAGGGTAGCTGTTGCCCACGGCCAGTCACCACCAAAGAGCCAGTGGACACAAGAACAAGAAGACTCTTATTGAAGCCCCAGCTGCCAAGTCACTGGATCCATTTTCCTAACTCTAGCATGAGGAAGGGCTATCCATCTTTCTGCTACCTCAGCTTGCAGGAAATAATTCCTCCAGGTATAATTCAGAAATATTGTGAAGCTTTAATTCTCTGAAATCACAACAAAGAGCTCTCGGATCCTCTGATGAAAAAGGGAATGCTCTATATCCATATAATATTATGTTGCATCCAAAGCTCCCTGGACAGTATTAACAGAAGTTTATTGAATACAGGCAAAATAAAGATTGTACCATATCCACAAGAGCTGGGATAATGTGAGGTACTCTGGCAGTGCCAAGAACTGTCCTGCTTGACCAAGCACAATGCAGTCACCTTGTCCACTCCCAGCAAAATCTACCTGTGTGATCTCTTTTAAGTCACTGTGTTGTGGTTTGACCCTGGCGGGATGCCAGAGATTCACCTACACCCTCTCCTGGGAAAAAACCTGGAAATAAAAACTTATCACAGGCAAAACAAGTCAAGCTACAAGTGAGAAATAGAAAGGATTTATTTACTAACTAACAAGATCAGAGCTTAATCTGAGAAGCATCATTTTAAAGGCAACCTTTTCCCCCCACCCCTCCTTCTCTTACAACAGATCTCATATTCCCTTTTTCGACCAGGAGACAAAGGGGGAACAGGGATAGGGGTGAAACCAGGTTTGTTGGTATTTCTGGCCAGATCCAGGGTAGGAACCATCTCTCTGCCCTTCCATAAAGTTCTCTCTCTCTCTCTCATGAGAGGAAAGGTCTTTCCTGACCCTTTCCCAAGTGAGATCTTGACCTAGGGTTGACAGCTCTTCCATTCTCTGTTGTCCGAGAGTCACAGGACACGATGCATTTTTTTAAGTGCTACTCTGCTGCTTCATTATGAGCCCATCCCAAAGTACATGGTTCAGATCCTACCACAATGCAATTCTGTCACAAAACGTCTGTCCAAAGGATCGCTGCCAAGTTCAGCTCCGGCGGCCAAGAGTTTCTGGGCTCCCAAAACATCTGCAGCTTTTGCAGCATGATTCTCCATCTTCAGTCGTGGCCTCAGGTGGATTCTGCATCACTGGTTCCTCTCTCTCTATTCCACAGGTTTGCACCATGGTCCATTCTACGAGCAGCAGCGAGATGCCTCAAGAACATTTCTACCCCTTCTCTGGTCGGCCTGGGTGGGGGCCCTTCATAGCTTTTCAGCTTCTCACAGAGGCCCTGCTCTGGCAATCTACATCTTACTACTGCTTTTTTTTTTTTTGTTTCTCAAATATATTGTTCACAGAGACGTCTCTATCTCCTTCTGCTGGTGACCTTGATCTCCATGGCAGCGACGGAGGCCCAGGCAGAAGCTATTAACCCCCTCGCTGCCAGAGGAAAAACACCCCAAACCATTACACACTGCAATATTTTTCTCCTGGTTGACTTTGATACAAAAGAGAAAACATAAAAACCTCAAATGAGAGATGTGGACGTCCTTTGCTGAAGAAGAGGTAACCTCACAGCAACAAACTTCAGTGCCATGAAAAATATTTGAGTATTGTACTAAATACTTCTTGGTGCTATGAAATGAAAAGCTGCCAAATCATTCAGCAATGACCTCTAGAGTCCTATCCCAATTAGTGTTTAAATGTCAGTTGTCTGCCTGCTGTCAGACCCAGAGAGTACCACATCCTGCCTTATGCATGTGTCAGCAGCGCTGAAGAGTTTTTGAATTGAACCAACAACCACCTTTAAATGCCCATAAAAGTAACTGTTCTTACCCACTGCCCTCAGGTCCTCATCATACCAGACTCCTTTCAGGGCCACTGCTCTGACAAAGCAGATCATCCTCTTGCTATCTGCCCTCCAGAGAGCCAAGAAATGGCCTCTCCCAGACCAATTTTCTTTCTCATGACACCCCCATTACAAAAGTGGCCTTGCCACCTCTTTCATCACTACTCCTACCTTCTTATTTTGTCTTGCCATGTTCACTGCTTATTAGTTTGCTCAGCTCAAGGACTTTGAGTTTTATAGGTTGTCAACACTGCAGGCACTAATCCCTGCAGAGGACCCCAAGCCATAGGAACCAAGTCTGCTGCCCCTTCCTACGCCAGCTGCTGCCCCAAAACTGCCTCTTCCCTGTGGCGCATCTTGCAGCTGGGGCTGTAATGGGCTGAGGTGAGCCCTTCTAGACTGGGACAGATGATACTGAAAATGAGGGTATGAAAAGGGTAAAAAAAGTGCTAGAGCCCTATTAGCTGCAACTGGCAGCTGTGTAGTGAGGAGGACTTAGAGGGCTCCAGAAAGAAAGCATTTCTCTGTGCACTTTCCAAGATTTGTTTTGAATAGATGCCAGGCAGAGCTAAGTGCAAGAAGCAAGCATGATGGTCACATCTTTAAACCTGGTCAGCTACCAATGGGCTTTTAGAGGGCTAGAATTATAAGGCTGGTAGAAGATTATTTTGTTATCATGAAATCACATAGTCCTTGTTCTTATAGCTCTGTAGGTATTTATCCAAGAACTATGCTAAAGAAATACCTATGTTGCTGAGACAAGAGCAACTGCCATAATTTATAAGAAAGCTGACATTCCAGCATAAAGAAAAAAAATTCTTGACATTTTCCATTTTTAAATCACCTCTGGGGAGGATATCCAGTCAGACATTGCCACAGTCCAATTAACCTGAGAAAAGAGGACAACAGTCAATGGTCAAAAATACAAAATTTGCCTGCAAAAAAACTTGCTAGAGAACTGGGAATTGGATGTTCAATGCTTCAAACAATTGAGAAATGGAGCCAGAGATTGAAGGCAAGAGCAGGGAAATAATTCCTTTGACAATTCCATCCTAGAGGTATATAAATATTCCCAGACAGACACAGATAGGAAGAAGATCTACCAAAAAGACATGGTGATGAATTTATATATTTTCCTGGTATAGTGCCACTGCTGCATGTCCTGTGGCATTCTGGTCAGTTAAGTATGTAAAACCCCAAACAAAACAAAGTAAAAATTCACTAGTGCCTTTTGTAGTTCAAAGGGGAAAGTGAGGAAACAGAGAAAGACAGTGCTTGTTCAAAGGGCACAGACTAAATCAATTTGTGTAGAAAAGTAGAGGTTTATAAGATTCTATTAATGAAATAAATTATCTTTGTGTAACAGAGCTTCATAACTTAATGCTTTCACTGATAGAAGAAGGTACTTTCTCCCATGTACATGAAAGTAATCAGAAGCAGTTTTGTGATCATACCACTTAAGTTATTGCTTCCTGCCTAAGCTTGGTGTAATCAGGAGAGTGATGTGCTCCTGTCCATAATAACCTAGAAGAAATAGCAGCACTATGTAAAATAATGGCTTGCAAATGGTCTAAGGAAAACATGTTTGAAGGACTATACCTGACAGCTAAACACAACTATCAGCTGGCTTTTTTTGTGGGGCAGAAAATCAGAAGGGATGAGCCACACAGGAAAGGTGGGAATAGAGTTTAAGGAACCTAGCAGGAATCCCTAGGAACTGCACATCCCTCTCTTCCCCCTTGAAGAAAATCATAACCATAGCAGGGACTATGTGCCCACCTCAGAGTACACTCTTAGCACCACAGACTGCTCTGCAAGCCTTAGTGCTTGTGGTTCATCATACACAGAGCCAGAGCTAAAAGGCATAGAGTAGGGCTACCTCATTCTGGTACTCCCTTGCAGTGATATCAAGGCTATAAGACTCCCGTGAGACATTGCTGGCTGTAAGGACAAAGGGGATGTGTCGGCAGCCTAAGCTTGACCAGTGTGGAGGCCTGCAGCTGATGAATGCTGATGGTCCAGGGGCAGCTTCATGAACACACCATGCTGAAGCCTGCTCCCTGGTCCAGTACCTCAAGGGCAGATTAGCCACATCCTCTAGTTCAGGAATGACATCAGCTTTCTGTGATTTAGCTTAAACCATGTGGGACAGGGTTACCACATCTACTGGTTAAAATATGTTTCAACATATTATACATTATGGACAAGCCCTTAGTGTGAAGCAGTGGCAGTTGTCTTTCTCCCAGAGCGAAGGCTCAAAAGCAGAACCATTTTTCCTATGCTATTTTATGAGATAAGACTAACCTGAAGTGAAATTGTTGCCTTACAAGAAGACCCTAAGAAATAATATTTGCATGCAATTGCATGTGGTAAGATCATTCTTAAAAAGAGAAGGTTTAAGTGTGTGGAAGCAATCATTGACATGAAGAGGGAAAAGGTGGACCATCTTTAGTTTCTGCTTTAGTTTCACACTTTAGTGTGAAATTCTGTGTCTTTTTCTGTGTCTATGGAATTTAGGCAATACGTATTTACCAGTCAGGCTGTGTCGGATCTGTTTTAGCAGAGCAGTCAGGAAAGCATTCCTCTTTCTATCTACTGTCCGAGATACTGTGGTGAAAAAATCCGTTCCTTTCTCCATCTGTCTGCATGGTTCATCATTATTAATTGCATTTCCCATGATTCAGGATTGTCTTCAATAACCTTGGGAAGTCTTGTTTTCAAACTCCAAATGTGGTTTCTTCTCTGATTCTTCTTGCATCCCCCACTTTAAAATGAAAGGCTTCTATTCATAGTTACCCTTTCTTTCCTTCTCTTTTGCCAGTTTCCAGTCCAATATGCTCATTGTCCTTCTATTCCATGACTTCAGACCTTAGACATTTTAACCAAGAGTGGAGAATGTTGTCAAATGCTTTCTGAAAAATGGAGTCTAAAATATCCTTTCCTCTTCCTTACCAAGGCACTAATTTCCTCAAAGAATTCCAACAAATTAGTTAGGCATGATCTCCTTTCCCTAAATTGATGCTAGCTGTCTTTAATCAAACTCTGCTTTTCCAAGTGTTCCCTATTTGATTCCTTAAAGTAGTTTCAGAGTCTCTCCCCTTCAGTGAAGTCCAACTGACAAGTCTGAATTTTCCCAGTGTTTGGGGAAGCTGTCTTCTTTTTTCCCTTAAGAAAAAAATGCTGCGAAATAAATTTCAAGTAATATCAACTGCCTCCCACCTAGAGACACTTATTCCACCAGATTCTTAAGCACAGCTTTTGCTGTCAAGAAAGGGAATGCATACTAAGACAAGGATGAGAATGAAGAAACACATTACAGATGACAATTTTGTGTAATTGGATGGTATAGTTCAAAAGCTGAAAGTCAAATAATAACAGGTATTTCTGATGAAGCCTAAGATTTGCATGGATTAAACTCCAGTTCCTCTTGCAGGCAAGCAACACTGGGACCCATACAAGCCCACAACACCTCCCTATGGACTTCACCAGGGACCATCTGTTGGAATGTGACATGGTTTGAGTTAAAGCCTTTGATGTGTTACATATGATGATGAATTTGATGAATACATATGAGGTTTTGCAGGCTGCTGCCCAACCTAGTCTTTCACTTCAAGTGTGAGTAAATTGGGAAAGAGGCTGTGGGAGATGAGCCATCTACTGGCATTAGCACTGCCACTGTGAGTGTACTGCTGTACACACGCACGCTGTGGAGCATAACCTGATTCGTGATGGAATAAGATATGCACACACTGCTGAGTGCAACTGCATCTATGCCAGTGTCTATTATTTGCTACGCAGTGCCATAGTGTCTCTTGCTCTTGGTGGACATTTGTTGGTCTTGTTCAGTAACCTATGACGATGACCATTGACCTAACCAATGTCCCCAATTTGAGACATTGAGGGGTGGGCAGAACACAGTGAGGATGGAGGCAGCAGCCCACCATCAGGACCTCCACTGCCCAGCCTTGCCTGGCACAGGGCACTTACCTCCCAGGAGCCTGGCACAGGGCACTTACCATACCCGGCTGTTCTCAGGTCTCAGTTTGGCTTTTTTCATGCATGGGTTTCACTGTAATCTTTCAACGAATCACCTCCTTCTGATGCAAGCTTCATTCTCACTGTCCTCCAGAGACAGAGATGGAGGACAGACAAGAGCTAGCTACCCCTAGCACCTAGTCTTTGTGCTTGTGCTAAAATGTTCCTTTGACCTAAATACATTTTATTGTTTCTGAAAAGGTCTCCTTTTCTTCTTATGGCATCTTTCTCTTTTTGCCATTCTCCTTTTTCCTTTCTCATTTCTGGTCTCTCTTTCACAAATTCTTACCTCACTCATGACAGCTTGTCTGGGAAAAAATTGTTGATGGATCAGGCACCAAATTTATTCCACTGGGCTGAAAGACTTTTAGAGTTTTGATATCAGGAGGAAAGAGACTCAGACAGATCAGATGAAATAGAGGAAACTGACCTTAACTTGTGGCAAATGTCAGGTAAATCATATCACTTCAAAATTCAGCTGAAGGGATCAAGACTAATACTGGAGACAGGAGCATAAACATGGTCTTTCTGTTGTGTACCTTAGACTTGTTCTGAGACAAAATACAGCAGACATCCCAGCTTCTGTAAATCTTAATCCATTTCCTGTGTTTCTTTATTGCAGATCTGGTCAGAATTATTGGCCTGAAGAAGGCAGCAGACACTCCCACCTTTTGATGCAGCTCCTGGGGCTAGTATAGGATCTGGCATAACAAAAATGGTGAGGCTGTCAGCCCAGCACCGAAAACTTGCTCTCCCAGAGAAAAGGAAAAGCAGAGGAGTGGGAACCTCAGCTGCTAGGTTACAGCACAGTACTCTTCCCAGCCCTGTCTGGAGAGGTGAGCATACAAGGACGACCAGGAGGAAGGGAGCAGCAGAAAGTGAGTTTCATAGCACTACTCGGAAGGCTAAAGCATATTAATCTTATTATTAATTCCTGCAACGGTAATGAAAGATAGCCTTGCAATACTGGTGACAGGACAGAACATTGCACTTAAAAAAAAAAAATATTTATAAACTAGTTGTAAAGTATACCATGCAGGGTCCTGGTCTCATGGACCAGATAACCTTCTCCTTTTACAACCAGCAGCTTTTTACCACAGTGCACTGTGCTCCAAGCACACAACAGAGGAGCAGAAGGAGCAGATACACTTAATCTCTGACATTTCAGCCCCATGACAGCCCAAACATGCAGCAGGAACTCCATTACTAAATGTCAGCCCATCTCAGAGAGTGCTTCCAGATTTTCTACCAAAACAATAAAACAATATTTTTAAAAAGCTAGGAACTTGGTGTTTTGAAGTGCCAAAGAAATACATTCTACTGCTACAATTTTATCATTTATCCCTGTTACTAAGACCTACAACATCTTCCGCCTATTATCAGGTTTGTAATTTTTTGATAGATCTCTGATTGACCTGACACCACTGCACCTGGGAAATGTATTCTAGCTATGCCTGGCAGCAAGTCTTATTAAGCTCCACATAAAAATATAGTGTGATTCAGCTGATTTAAATAGGTTTAAGGTTTCTTTGAAAACAGACCTTCAGTAAAGACATACCTCCTTTCCCAATTCCTCTTCACAGCCCCCATTTTTTGGCTAGCATTTCTATGCTGGCCCTCAGTAGGCCACCCCCGCCACACATACCCCTCCCTATTAACCCTTACCAGGGCTCCCCATGAGTCCAGACGTGGGGACAGGGACCTGGTTATGTCTTTTTCATTCCTGCTGTGCCTCTTGTCTTGACTCAGCATCCTGATGAGACAAACGTGATTACTGCAACCATTGTCACTCACCCAGCTGGTGAGGTTCCTCACTGGGGTTATTTGCCTGTGGTAGCTTCAAAGAGCATCAGCGTCACCTCCCTTGGATATACCAGATGCAGGTTAGTAGTTGCCTGCTTTGTACTATATGCCCATTGCAAAAGGACTTTTGGAAGAAAACCACAAAGAAATTAACTTCATCCTCCTATGGTGGGCCCAAAAGTCACAGTGTTGTAAGCGTGCCTCAATGAAAAGTGATTTCTTAGCTGACATTTGTGCATATGGAAGGCTAGGAAGTGCTTGTATTGCTTTTCAGCCAGCTAATCAAAATCAGTTGTGGTTTAAATCTAGCCTTTACCTCCATATGCACTGAGAAAAAAAGTCACAGGTACCATCTACTGAAGTCATCTGCATTTTTTCCATGTCCAGTCAAGTCTCAATGTTACTCTTAATAGACTAATACAGAACATATGTAAATTGGACCATAAGAACATATTTAGTATATTTAGATTTGAAAAATGAAGTTACAATGAAGAATGAACAAAGATGCGAGGGGGAAGATGACTGGGAATATTTCATCAGGGCACAGCTAATCTCCAATCTGGAGATTGCTGCTCCCAGGTGATTGAGAACTGACTGAGTTTCAATCACAAATGTGGCTCCTTTCATTTCTGCTTTAAACCAAAGTGAGTTTGAATTCTCTGGGCTAATCTACATCTTTTTCTCATTGCAGGACTTGGCACTATTCAGTACAAATGGCATGCTTTGCTCAAAGAACTGCAAGAGTAATGAAGGCCAAGACTTTTTGAATCGTGCCTGAGATGCATTAGCAAAGCTGTGGGGCACTTTCCGCAGCACCTGCCTGTTCCTGGCAGCACTGGGAGCTGATGGGTTTTCCCTTTCCTGATCTCCAGATGAAAACAACTTTTAAAGAGGCAGCTCCTATTGCATGCTTGATTTTGGCAAGTAATGGCTGATGCTTAAATGGAAAGAGAAATCATCTATTCCTTTTCACTGTGACCTCTTACCTTTGCTTCACTCCACATCTGGTCCTCTTACCCCATGCCTCTGCCTCTGATACACCCTTTCTTCCTTCCATTTTTCTCCCTTTGTAACTTTTCTCCCTTTTATACTACTACCTTTCAAAACCATAAAAGCCTAACATGATGTTTCCTGCTATCATTCCCTCCTCACCTCCTCACCTGTGCCCTGATTTCAGCCATAAGCTCTTTGGGAAATAGACTTCCTCTGTCTCCTCTTTGCATCTGCTGACTGGGGGCCATAGACCTGGTTGCTCTGTAGGCTAATAAACCTGAATAAAAGCAGTGATAACAAGTAGCAACTTTGCTCCTCAGCTAATCAATTTCTACATATGTTGAGTATTTTGCTTCCTTAGAAATTGCATATCAAATAGCAGAAAATGGAAAGTAATCCGTAATCTAATGTGTTGTCCATTCAAGGGACAGAAGTGTGCTGCTGATCTGATGCAAAATGAATTTGGAATTTAAGTCATAATACATTTTTAATGAACAATTTGAAGATGGAATTCCTCAAGAAATTAGTGAAAATTTTGCATAGCAATCAATAACAATGAAGTCCTGAACTGCTCCTTAAAAGTTCGTAAGTCAAAAAAGTGCTGAACTTCATCCAGCAAATTATACATTGTGAATTGTTCACACAGCTGTGCTCTACTTACAAGGGAAGTTCAGAGGGTCTAATAATCCCTCTTCATGCAGAATATTTTGTTACATGAGGCAAATAGTAATTCAGAGCATTCTCATTTTTTATGCTCTTGTAGTAAATTAAGAAACTGTTCAGTTCTGGCACTTGAAAGGAAAAGACTTTTTTTCTTCACTGCTGTGAACTATCTCAGAATAGAATTTTTTTAAGGGAAATTACTAGCATGGTTGCCATTAAAAAATCAGCATTGGTCCAGCAATTACCACACAGTCCCAAATGATGTAGTACAGGAAAATACATTTATCCCAGCGACAGTGTGTGGTAACTACAGTAAAAGTTGCTTCTTTAGGAGCAGCCACCACATCTCCATCTGTTTTAGCTAAAATAACTGTCCAAATGACCCCAATTTCAACTTTATGAGGCTCATACTAATAGGGAATCTGAAGAAAATGAGCCAGAGTTTAGCTTCATGTCACTACTCACATTTTCAAGCTCTTTATCAAGTATCTCTTAAAATTGTCCTGTATGCTAGAGCTCCAAATGTCTGTCTATAAGTGATGGACTCATCTTTAAAGAAATAGATGCACTTAATGTGTTGAGCTACAAACATGAGCCTATTGGTGCATATGAACTAACATATCACACCGTGATTGATGTTTCCCTATTACACTGCCAAAATACATTAAATTAAGCTCCTTTTCATCTCCACAAATAGTAGAGACTACAGATGGCCCTCATTTGTAATCCTCAGGAACTAGCACAACCAAGCAATGGGAGAGGGTGCTGGTACCCATTGTCTGCCTGAAACGGATTAGGGAGATTTCTGTGTGAAGTAGCATTACAGGAATAAAGTAACATAGCAAGTAATAAAGGAAAGGAATGGGTGCTGACAGTTGTTGCAGGCATGTGCAGATGACAATATTCTCTGAGCAGACACTCAGAGAACCACACAAAGACAGAATGGACAAAGTTGGAAGGCATCTGATACAATTTCCCCGCTCAGGAAGGATCATCCTAGATCATATTGCACAGAACTGTGTCGAGACAGTTCTTGAGTGTCACCAGTGAGGGAGACTCCACAGCTTCTCTGGGCAATCTGTTCCAGTGCACTGTTACCCACTCAGTAAAAAAATTTTTCCTCATATTCAGGTGGAACTGTGCATCAGTTTCTGCCCATTGCCTTTGATCTTATTGCTGGGCGCTGCTGAGAAGAGCCTGGTCCCACCCTCTTGACATCCTTCCTTCAGATATTAACAGACGTTGATAAGGTCCCCTCTCAGTTGCCTCCTTTTGATGCTGAACAGGTCCAACTCTCAGTCTTTCCTCATAAGAGAGATATTCTAGTTCCCTAAGCATCTTTGCAGCCCTCTGCTGGAGTCACTTCAGGAGTTCCATGCCTCTCTTGTACTGAGGAGCAAAGAGCTGGACACAGAACTCCAGATGTGGCCTCACTAGGGTTGAGGGACAGGACCACCTCCCTCAACCTGCTGGCAATGCTCTTCCTAATGCAGATTAGAATACCACTGGCCTTCTTGTGCACAAGGGCACACTGCTGGTTCATGGACAGCTTGCTGTCCAGCAGGACTTCCAGGTCCTTCACAGAGCTGCTTTCCAGCAGATCATCTCCCAGCCTGTATTGGTGCATGAGATTATTCATATTCAGTAATATTTTAGCATGCATGACTCAAATCTCTGTACTCTTCGTAATTTCCATCCTGTGCCACAAGTAACGTGTACCACAAGAAGCCACATCCACTGCCTTGGTAGCATCCTGGTCCCACTGAAGCTGGTGGCTCACACACTGACTTAAGTCATGGTCAGGATTTCATCATGGTGTGGAGATTGCTGAGGTTCTGGGTGAGAGGCAGAAAAAGGCGGGGTTTTTTCCTGGCTCTGTTTATCTAGTGAGCTTGTATGACTGGGAGATGGCCTGGCACTTGCTTTTCAGAGTTAGGGAAAACAGTTTCAGGCTTGCAGTGTAGGTGTCTTTGCTGCAGTTGGTCATAGAATCATAGAGCATTTGGGGTTGGCAGGGACCTCAGAGATCGTCTAATTCTAATCCCCTTGCCACGGTCAGGGACACCTTCCATCAGGTTGCTCAGAGTCTGTGCAACCTGGCCTTGAACACTTTCAGGGATGGGGCATCCACAACTTCTCTGAGCAACCTATACCAGTGTCTCACTGCCCTCACAGTAAAGAATTTCTTCCTTATATCTAATCTAAAGCTATCCACTTTCAGTTTCAAGCCATTCTCCTTTGTCCTGTCACTACAGGCCTTTGTACTGAAAAGCTGCTCTAAGGTCTTTCCAGAAACTTCTCTTTTCCAGGCTGAACAACCCCAACTATCTTAGTCTGGAGGTGCTCCAGCCTCTGATCATCTTCATGGCCCTCTTCTGGGCCCACTCCAAGTAAGGTTCACAGGTCAAGGTTGCTGTGGTCCAGCAGACCTGGGAAGAGGAACTCTGATTTCCCAAGGCATGTTTTCTCAGCAGAGAGAGGAGATGGGTCCCATATCACCTTCACCAGGAGCAGGACCACCAGCAGGCAGGGCTCCAGCAGCCAGACTCTTCTCACAGTTGTACACACCCTACCAATTGAAGCCATTTTTTGACACAGAGTATGTGTGTCTGTTCATCAGAAAAAATGCCCTCTTGCATCCTCAGAGCACAGGATCCACACTGGGCAGCCCTTGGCTCTGGAGTCTGTCAGTCCTTCTGTGAGAAGAGGAGGAGACTAGGAGGGGGATGTGTGTCTCCTCCTCCCATGGGTTTCATTTTACCTCACATAAAACTATTCCCATCTCTCATGTGAAAGGAGTGCATTGTAACACAGATGGTCTTCATTTGATACATGAGAGTGAATTTATGTCACCTCAGTTTTTAGAAGAAGAGAAAAAAGTGAAGAAACCAAATGTGATGGTAATTTTGAGTGAGGGATTTGTGAGGCAGGAGATGACGGACATGGCTGTGAGCAAACAGTGCCAAGTGCAGTTTGTAGGCCAGGCAGGAAGGGAGCCCCAGCTTCCAGACAGCATGAGATAATGAAGGTCTTTCCAGGCACCCTTATCTGCTTCAGGGAAGCCCTGGGACTGGCCAATGGACCTTCTCCAGGGAAAGATTCATGAAACTCCTCCGAGGTCGATGCTGACGTAGGTCTAGGCTCAGAAACTGCAGAGACAGCAATATCTGCATCTTCCACAGGATTGCCACTTACAGCCACCCAGAAGTCTGGCTGAGGCGGATTGTGGATATGTGACAGAGGAGCAGATACCATTCTTTCACATTTCCAAATGGTGTAGTTAGTCCTGATTGACTGAGCATGGTAACAGGAGGGTCCTTCTGGAGCACCAACCTCTGGCACTGCTGTGTTTTCTCTTCTGCACCACTCCCTGCTTGCTCCATCAGTGCAATGTGGTGCTGCAGCTGGCTCCTAACACCCAACATATCTACTAGGAAAGCCACCATCTGGTATGAACTCCATATGGCTGCTCATATCAGGTAGCAATTTTCCAATATCCCTCCTTTCATCATGTTGAGAGTCATCACTTTGCATGTTCCTCACTCCTTTCTTGTCTCCCTGTGCAGAAAGATCCACCAGCCCATGGGATAACCAAGAAATATTCCAGCCTTTTTCACTCCATGTCTCACTCTGAGCAGGCCACACAGCCTCTTTGTGTGTCCCCATGGACTGAGAGTAGCTTCACAGTGTCTTGCATAGATGCCTTTCTCATTCTGCATCTTCTCTGGAATGCCAAAGGCTCTCAGCATCCCACCACTCTTCATCACCCACATTTCTGTCCTCTCCTTCTCCCATCACAAAAAGCCTCAAGACCAACTTTCAGGTGAGACAGGAGTGTTTGAAAGCTCTCTCTGGTCCCCAGCTAGAGAGACAGTAAATGGGAAAGGTGGGCAGGGAAGAAGAAGAAGATGACATGGGAGAATCTGAAGGTTGGAAGCACAGTCTAGTCAGAGTATGACTGAGGTAAAGGGTTCTCCCCCCTTCACGCTAAATTGTGAATAGCTTTTCCTTTCTATTAAATTGAAAACTTCATAAAATAGTATGAATTTTCTTGTCAGAGATCCAGTCTTGGATGTTGCATTCAATTTACTGACATATCTTTATCTTAATCCAGTTGAATTTAGATAGGCCTGTTCTCATTATCTCTGCGGAACTGAGTGTCTCAAAACTGAGCCAACTGCATTTCCCTCTAGAGTACAACAGTTGGTTTAATATAATAAAATTGTTAACAATCATATTCATAGGAGTTCAGTTAGGATGAGGTTGAAAATAATGATATAGTGCAAAGATAAATGCATTTGGATGGTAACTGAATACTGAATATCCAACATTGAATACACCAGTGATGACACAGGCATGTAATTATGTATGCAAAGTATCCATATGCAAATTATTGACTGAATGTTATATTTATGTACATAAAAGCATGAAAAGGTTATAGGTTGAACTTCTACATCTGCTTTTCAAAAGAAGACTCCTGAAATGGAACTCATTAGTGCAGGATGGTCTGTATTTCCATGACAGCTGAGAAGGTAGTAAAACCAGAATTATTCCTTTCTTTTAAAATATAAGTTTTGCAAATACTTGGATGTTTCATATCCACAGAAAGAATGTTTCCTTTTGTATACAAATACCTTGATCCTGCAACCACTCCAGAGCCATACAGAATGAAACTGAGAACAAAAACTATTTTCGTATCTGATGTCAGTCTTCATTCTAAAGGTGTGGGTGAGTGAAACTTCCTATTCACTTTCTCATGAACATTTCTGTGAATAAGATCTTGTTTGCAATGGAGTCAAACAATTGTGGGCTTTTACGTGGAGCACAGTTGGTACTGATGTGGCCATGTTCACTCTCTGGGTTTTAAAGGCTTGGAAGGACAATCAAGTGTTTCAAGCTTTTCATCAGCATAAATGTAGGTACATTGCTGAAGAGAAGAACAAGAGACTTAGAGAAGATCTATACAATATATTCTGAATAAGAAAACAAATCTCACGGTCTGTGTTGTTATTAATATGTACACTAAAGGAGCTTGAAGGAGCCACATGGGATAACGATTATGAATATTAAAGTCTTATTAACTAATTTAATGTATTGTATCTTACAGGGCAAAAGTGGTGGAGCTTTCTCCCAGTACTTCTTTTTATTACACAGGAGATGAAATCCTGATTATTTTAAAAGAAAGAATATCACAAAAGTCTTGTAAGTCTCCTCAGAGGGGTTAGCTCCCATGGTGCAGCACAGCCATTCGTTGCTATGATATCCAAGGGCACCCTGGAAGGTGGGTGGGTCAAGGAGTCCAAGCATGACTAATTCCAGACACTACACGACAAAAACTTGCAAAGCACCACTAAGCAGAGGCTAATATTACTGGACTGGCAAGTGGTTTGGCATAAATCAAGTCAAAGTTTCCCCTCACAATTTTTGTTCTGCTAAAATAACATTAAAAAAAAAAACCATCTTTTCCACTGGCACATAACTTCCACATTTTATCAGTCAGTAGGTAACCTCTGGAATATTATTGGTACATTGTGTGTCACTGTAGGAAAACAAACTTACCTTAGCAAATAGTGGTATTTTTTAAAGTAGAGACAAGTAGTTCACTACAAACTTATTGTAGCTCTAATAAAGACTTGAATTTTACCCATATTCGTTCTCTTTCTCTGTCATCAGAAATCTGTTCTAGTTCAATACATTTATGTGGAATCAGAATTTTGCTCTCCCAAATCTTGGTTTATAAATCTCAGATGCTGACATAAGCCCATGGTTTCTTCTCTTACCAAATGTGCCGATTCTATTGGATGCAGAGGGTCTTTCCAGGGACTCGTACAGGATTTCTCACAAAAAACAGCCAGCCTTCTGCATCCCAGTGCTTTATTGAATTTCTGGATCATCTGCTCAGCGGCAGCATTTCAGCTGTTCATTGAGTTTTCCAGCATCCTGCAACCTCTGTTGGGTGTGCCAAGACCTTTATTTCATTGTTCGTTTCCCTGCTATGCTGCCAATGACTGACAGCACACACATGTCCCCTGAGACCACAATGGACTGTGTATAGTTCACCAGGGACACCCTGGCGGCTTGTGAACTGATGCAGGAAATATTGTCAACTATGTGTTAGTGATATATCCCAGCTCTTCTCATGACGCATATCTTTGAAGGTTTGGGGTTTTTTTTCCTATTTCAGCAATTGATGATGACTGGAACAAACAAACCTGGTCATTAACCAATAAAGACTTGATTTAAAATATCCCAAGTTAACTAATTTACTTTCAGAGAACCAACTGAAAAGTCATTTATTTACTGCTTATGAGCATATCCTAACCGTGTGCCTAATTTACAGCTGATTCATCACTCTGCATCTTTAAAAAGGTGACTCCTGGGAGTCCAGCTGCACAACATAAGACGAAAACTAGCCATGAGGAGCCATGGGATTTGGAGGAGAGGGCATGAATGGGAGCGCTGCCTCTGGGAACTGTTTTTCCTGCACTAAGGGGCAGCTTGTCAACTCCATGCCCCCAGTCACAGCCTTGAGCCAGTGAAATGTCTTCTGCAAATATTCTCTTTGGCATGTCAGCAGTGGGACAGGGGGACAGAGAAAGCTAATTAATATTTTCTACTGAACCTCTGCTAGTGACGCATGAATGCTATCCCTCTCCATGCCCTTAAGATATAATTTTATTTAACTACAGCTGATTTTACTATTGCTTTATTAGTCACAACAAAACAAATCAGGAAATTGGATGTGATTGTTGAGCAGTTGCCCATTGCCAGTGGGTGGGGAAAAAAAAGCAGAAGCAGAAGCCTGGGGTCCAGCACAGGGCAGCATCACCTTCACCAATGTTCCTTTGCCATGGATGCAGCAGTACCATTTCTATGAAATTTTGTGCTTTTGTGATCCCAAATGTCTATCTGCAGCAGGGAAGAGAGGCTGCCTACAGAATCCAGGCATCTCTGGCCAAAGGAATGAAGGTACTTCCTACTGTCCAAGGAAATGGATGAGTCACCATCCTTGGATGTATTTAAAAGCACTGTAGATGTTTTACTTAGCGACATGGTTTAGTGAGGACTTAGCAGTGCTGGGTTAAGAGTTGGCCTTGATGATCTTAGAGATCTTTTCCAACCTAGACTATTCTATAATTCTGTGATGCTAGAAGGACCTGAAGGAGCCTATATCCTCAAGCCCAGATTGCTGAAATAATTTTGGTTGCATTTTAACTGACATTGGTTTCCGTGCAGTTAAGCAGTCAACTATCCAGGGTAATTTGATTCACTCTTTCACTAGTCCATGCATTGTGAGAGGGTATCACCTCTGCCTGAATTGGTAGTGCAGGTCCTCAGCTGCGTGAATTAACCTGCAGCCAAGTGGCAGCAGAGGTAATCCCTGAAGGAGGTGAAAGAGGGTTGGAATGGGCTGGCCACCATCTGTGGCTACTTGGGAAGTTGCCTAGTTACATCAATGTCCTGCATCTTGGCCGAGGGAAGGGTGTTTTTTGCTGGCAGCAATGACTTTACTACAGTCCAGTGCCTTCTTGGGGGGAATGACTTTTAGCGGAAGTCTGAAGGCTGGTCTTGTTGCTACCCACTACCCCCCATCCCTGAGCATCAGCAGGGATGCAGTTGCTGTGCCACCAGCCATCATGAGCCTGTGTATGTGGCTTTTGTATTTCTTATCTTGCCTTATTTGGCTTTCCACATGTGTGTTTACTCTTGTCCTCTCCCTCTTTCTCTCTCTAAATTCATGCCTGTCCATGCCCTACAAGCACATATATAGACTAAAACATAATCACTTATGTACAGTATTTACGATATTGTTGGCTTATGTCCCTGGATTAAAGGACTACATGCTAAAGATGCCTATATATGCTTGAATATTCATACAATCCTTTGACAATTATTTATAGTTAGTCTTATGGGCTGGGTTTGATTTTCTGCTGGGAGAATTCAGTGTCACAAACTTAAACTTGATGTCCAGAGACCCAAGAACTCCCATGTCAAGCAGCAAGGAGGACTAACTTATCAGAGTTTGCCAGTCTTAAATAAAAGAGCTTTACTAGAAGAGCTGAAACAGAGAAGGGAAAACCAACAAAGCGTCAGCTTGGAAAATCTGGTGAATCTGCCCAGACTCAGAGAAAACTATGGAGAAAGTTTCTCTCCTGCACCTGAAATCCATGTGGATTCAGGGAAGACTACACTATATTCCAAGAAAAGTACTCATACCCTTATGGCTTGGCAGAAAGGCCTGAGATATCCATGTTGCTATTTTTATTAGATTCAGTCTAACACTATCTTGCCAAATACTTGCTGCCATCAAACTTCTTCTTCTCCACCATTTCTTACCCACCATCCCTTTTAAATGAAAAGATTTTTTACAAATAAATTCCCAGACTTGATTATAATTGGCAAAATTGGTCCAGCCAGCTTCTTGTGCTCCTCCACCAATGGCAGGGGTCTGCCTCAAGCTCTCACAGCTCAGCTGTTCTTCTCCCTGTCTTGTCAACAGTTAAAAGTGTTGAGCTTTTGCCCTTTTAAATCTCCCAGCCACCAGTTTGAGCATATGCATGTAAACACATATAGGTATATACACATGTATATGTTACTAGGGACCTTGTGGGAGAAGAGAAGGCAATAGAGGACCCTTCCTCTGCCCTCGCCTTGTGGGTACACTGAATTCAGGGAAGAGATTCACCATGTGAAGGACCTTAGTAACAATTCTAAACAGCTAAAGGAGGAACACTACAGAGAGCCTGTGTGATCGTCTAAGCTCCCTTGCATTGTAAACTACATGCTCTTATGCCTTGGAGTGTTTCTGGGGAATCTCCACATTGGCATGAGACTCAATTTGAAGGTATGGCCAAGCTGTGCTACCTCTGTGGTTCAAAACCTGCCCAGAGAAATGCTGTCTGGCCCCAGGTTCGAAAACAACTCTGCTAGCCAGAGATCTACTAAGATGTGTCTTTGTTAGCTATCTTTAGCAGAAACCACAAAGCTATGACATTTCTGACTCTAGAATAACACAGGACCAATTTTTTCCTTAGATGTTTTCAGATTATTTTAAGGTTATGTGCCTAGTTTCAGTGTTTCCCTTAAAATATTAATTTTATAAAACAGCATCAGTCTTGTCTCCATGTTCATAGAGGTGGGTTTTTTTTATAATTAACAAGAACATTAAATCAAGAGAGCACTTGTTTAACATTTCAACACATTTTTGTCTGAAGTGATTCACACAGCTCATTTTCCTGGAAAAGGTGTTTTCTGGGCCTGTAATCCTCTAGGAATGTGGTTCGTCTTCCAATAATGAACTGGTATGAACATATGGAATGAAAATCTTGTCTTGTTAAATAATACCTAATACCACTCCCAGAAAAAGTAATAATGATTTGGCACCTCTACAGCTATTAATGCATTATGAGTAACTAACCCCTCAATATGCAGAGTTTTCATCCTTCTTCTTCAGTACAGGAACAAAAAGTCCCAGGCATGCAAACCCATTTGCCAAGTTTCTCAAGCTCTGCATCATGGCTTCCACAGATACTCATCGTAATAACAAAAGTCATGGTGTATTCTTTGATATTTATGTGGTTATTTCATGTAATTTCATAAGGTTTCTTGCTATTTCTCTCTCTCATTGGATTTTTACTTCAATGACAGAGATGAACTCTATGCATGGGAATGTATTTAATACACAACAGTTGTTCTCTCACATGCAAGTGGTTTCTATGAAGAAACCATCCATCACTGCTATATAATAAGCTGTATCTTTTTCTGCATGGTCTGTCCTTCTGAACTGACATATGTGGGGATAAATAATATCCACTATAAAACAGGGAATGTGCAAGTACCAAAATTCCTCCTGGAAGAGTTATTCATTTGAGATAAAACTATTAAAAGTGCCCAGATAACTTATGAGTCCAAACCCCATTTTCAAAAGGAGGTGAGATCTAAACCAGTGAAAAGATGTAAACGGCTAACCAACATAAACAACTTAATGTGGCTTTGCCAAACTGTTTTGCCTCTTCAGCCCTTCTCCTGTCGCATACAAGTTGTACGCTCATACTTCCATCAGTGACATTCCCTGTGCTTGTATAAATCTGTAGGGTCATCTCAGGACTTTTGAAGCTCACTCTTACTTCTTGCACAAGTTTATTTCTTTCACATATCCCCCTTCTCCCACTGGTGACTGGCGTAAGAACCATTATGACTGTTTCAGACCCATAATGAGCTTCACGACCCATGAAACCTACATGATTCCTAACTAGTCAGGAACAGGTGATTGATTAATGGTGATATGCCAAAACTAAAATGTTTCGTGAAAGTATTTTTGATTCTGTAAACTTTTACCATACCCAGGCTTGAGCTTTCTTGTCAGTCTCACAGGCTCAATGTCTCCTGGCAGCACGTGACAGACTTCGGGTCAGGAGCTGCAGCATTCAGGCTCTGCAGCACAGCAGGGCATATGGCCAGTCTGGAGGCTCAAGAAAGAATAGGACCAAGGGGTTTCTAGGCACCATACATCACATAAGGAGTCCAGGGAATGCTGTGGAGTTGCCTCGGACACCATTGCACTTCAGACTTGGCAGCCATCTGAGAAGGCAACACCCCTTCCCTGTGAACATCTGCTGCATTTGATTTTAGAAAAGGTGAAAAATAATTTTTTGAGCTTCCCAGAACAAAATACTTTCAGAATTTCATTTCCGCAAGAAAGGTAGAACATTTTTAGACTCTGCTCCAATTCAGAAAGAAAACTATCTAGAAACATCAGGTTTTCCCACAAATAAAATGGCAAGATTTGATCTATGTTTGGGGTATTTTTTAAAAAATATTTTTGATTTGAGTCCCAGGGCATGAATTGCTAAATATTCTGTGGAAACTGTAGTTTCAAAGCCCTTGTTCCTTATGAGCATATTTCAAATTTCTGCACCCACATCTTTGACCTGGAAGTCACCTCATCCATGTGTCCCCCATCCATGATTGTGTATTACACTACTGAGTTGTAGGGTATTTCTGTCCAAATGCAGAGCTATGAGAAGAATAGAACAGCAGACTCTCTGCTTAAACTAGATTTAAATGAAATTATATGATGCAAAGTAAGCAATATGTGACAAAAACATAATATAGTCAACTCTCTTCCACTTCGCACCCCCCCATATTACAGTTTCACATCTTAGCGGTGTGATTTTTCAGCAATTAAGAAGGCCCATTTCGCAACTGCACATGCGCGACCTGACACACGTGACCTGACCCCACACGGTATGGGGTGGCTGTGGGTGCTGGGAAACACTGACGCAAACACCAATACACAGCAGGGCAGTGCCGAAACAGTGCTGGAGCACTGGGCGTCCGTGTGAGGGTGTGGGGCAAATCTGCATATTAATGAGCTGCCATTCTATGTGACAGAGAGCTTTGCGGGTAGGGGGCAAGACCCGTGGTACCTTGGTATAGGAGACCAAACTGTAATGAGCAAACAGGAAGGATCTAACTGTGTTTCCTTGAACATCTCAGGGAATTGGCTACATTTTTCCTGACAATATAGAATGGTGATGGATGGTCATGTCCTTTTGTATGCATAGGTTTCTTAATTTCTCCTAGCACTGAGTACGGTTCCCCAGCTATTGGTGTGGGACCTGATCCTCTGCTGCTTGTTCAGGGACTCTCACTTGCTCCTCATGGTGCCACTTAGGCTGCCTGGGGATATCCGCTTGCTACCTCAATGCACAAGTGAGCATGCTGGTCTGCTCAGAGAAGGGTGATGGGAAGTGAGAGTGACAGAAAGCTGGAATTATTAATTTCTAATGCTCTGAAAAAGCTATCAATTTTTAAAAGCATAGAAAGGTAGAAATAAACAAGACATTACAAGCAAGCTACATCCTTTCCATTTCCATTACCAGTAAAAAGAAAGGCAGTAACAGCCTCCACTCCCTATTGGATGCAGAGGGCAATATAGTAACCAAAGACGAGGAGAAAGCAGAAATACTCAATGCACACTTTGCCTCTGTTTTTAATAGCAAAACAAACTGCCCGCAAGACAACTGGACCAGCAGTGGCATGGAAGGAGCTGGGGTGCAGTATAACCCCCTTGTAATCCAAGAGGAGGTAGTCAGAGACTTGCTGAGTGGCTTGGACCCTCATAAGTCTATGGGACCGGATGGAATCCACCCGAGGGTCATGAAAGAACTAGCAGATGAACTCGCCAAGCCACTCTCCATAATTTACCAACAGTCCTGGCTTACTGGGGTTGTGCCACAAGACTGGAAATTGGCCAATGTGACACCCATCCACAAGAAGGGTAGGAAAGATGATCCTAACAACTACAGACCAGTCAGCCTGACCTCAGTTCCATGCAAAGTCATGGAAC
>WEKX01016051.1:0-15972 GCA_013390025.1 Pitta sordida
GGGAGGCTTCGATAGATGGAGCATGGTACCTGTGAACCTGTGAACCTTATTACCCAGACAGTAAAATTTTCAGTCATTTATATAATTTGTTCATACATATCATATTTGGATTTTGGGAGGAAATTCAGTTAATTAACACAGATTTAAAAAATGCAAGTGTAAATTCCTTCAATGAACCACATATGTGAAAGAATCAGAGTTGAACAGATTCATTTTCTTTTCAAAATTTTTTAAATTTTATTTTTAATGGTCTGACAAAATTGGTTGATACTGGAATTTTTTAGCGTGTCTGGTAACCTAGACACTAATTTTACCCTCTGATCATTGTAGACTGTCATTCCCTCAACGGCAAATAAATATCATTTTTATCTGCACTGAAAATGTTTCAGGTCTGGATCATAATGGTCTGAAAGTTCTACTTTCCAGTGAGATTAATGATTGTCTGAAAGAATCCTTTTTAATATTTATCTCTTCTTCAGGATGGTGCTAAGAAGATGACAGACAAACTAAAAATATTCCCTAAGAGTGATTTTTTTTTTTTTTTGTGATTTCAAGTGAGCTGTTGGATTGCTGTTCAGCAAAAATCCACAATCAAGCAGTATGTTGCAGTTATAGATAATTGGTTTAAGTCTGTGAATACCAACAGTGAATACTTTCAGCAAACCACCCCTTTAATATATGTCACTCCAGTTTGGAGATAAGAATGGTATGAAACTATGCCAAAAGTCTTACAGAAAACTAGGTAGATGGCATTAGTTGGTCTTCCCTGGTCAACTATTGCAGTCACTCCATCCTAGAAGGCCACCAGGTTCATCAGGCACTTAGTGAAGTCCTTAGTGAAGGGTGGCATCAGTAATGGCAAACTACACATTAGGCAAAGTGCAAGTCTATGTTTAACAGCAACATTTGGTGAACCTATCACAGCAAGGCTGTATAGAGGTAAGTATAGATTTAAAACGGATTTTCTTGCTTATCTAAAAAAATGGTTCTGCTAGAGATAAGAAATATACTTTTGCCCTCAATATCCATTAACAAGTTAAATATGATCAGTAAGTCGTTGATAGCTTCAGTCTTTGTAGATTCTTGATAAATTTTGTAGGATAAAGCAAAATTTACACGTATACTTATGTTTCAGAAGAAAAAAAATATCTGGAATAGGTTAAGACAGTTACAGTCCTCTGCTATGGTTTTATTTTGGACAGAGATAAAAGAAAAAAACAGACTCCATAGAACCTATCTTAAAAAGGATGGGCTTAGAGACATAAAGAACACTTGAATGGTATTATCATATGTGAGGGCTGCATTGATTTCACTTCATTATTTCAACACTAGCAATTAATCTTTTCTGAGTTTACTTTCCTCTGGTAAGACTCGTGCTTCAGTGATCTAGATTATCCTTCTTGTTTTTTCCCTTTTTTCCCTCTGAAAAATGTTGATATCCCACATGTCACTAGTCAACAGTAACCCTTGTAGATCACAGAATCACAGTATACAATTACTTGGAAGGGACCCAGAAGAATCATATAGTCCAACTCCCCAGCCAATGCCCATACAGGGATCGAACCCACAAACCCAGAGCTGTGGGCATAACCCTAATTCCCTCACAGGTTCACAGGCTGCTCCAAGCTGGAAAGGACCCCCAGGACCATCCAGTCCTATTCCCCACCAACTAGACCATAGATACACAGTACTGTGGTCTTCAATATGGTTTGCTTAAAAAGCAGAGCTAATAATTGAAACCAGTAACCTTGAAATCACCTGAGATTTCAACAGACCTGAAAAGAAGAACAGATTTGTAGGGGAATGCTTTCCAAGCAATATGTTTTGTCCTGCACGTGCTTCAACTCAGTTTTGTGGTAATTTCATAAAGAGGTTGTATTTTAATACAGTCTGCTGCAGAGCTGAGGCTTTTACCCATTTATTTAAGTAATACAGTTGGAACACTTTTCATACCATTTTAATTAGTAATATGAATTATAGTTTCATCACATGTTCAACTTCTTTATCTTTTAATATTTTATGTTTTAAATATTTCCCAATAGTTTCCCAATTAATTTGCTTCCCAACACATAGCAGTTAACACTGTATATAAATTTATCCACTTAACTTAAGTCTTTTTCCTCTTATCTTGTTTTTGTTGTTTTGTTTTCTTGGGAATTTTTCTCCCAAAGGTTAATTTGTGGCTCACATCCACTGAATTAATAACAGATAACTACCATAAGGTAGAAATAAATTGTCTGGTGGTGCTAAAATCAAAATTAAGGAGAAAATATTTTTGTATTTTAATGACACCTTAGTCATAGAAAGCTGATTGTTTGAAATTCAGGTTATAGTGGCAAATTCCAAAGATGAATTATGGAACTGTCTCAGGTCGATTCGCTTTCTCTCTGGATCACTCTGTTGTTCATCTTTTACAAGGAAGAGTATTTGTTGAGCTCAGGAAACACAAACAGAAGTGAATTTACAGATTAATGAAGGAAGAGTACAGAATTGCCTGATTGCATCACATTATTCATAGTAATTTTTAGAGTAAATGGAAGAAAGAATATTTATAACAGACAGAATGGAGGTGTATATATTGGACAGCATTTTTAGATGTCTTGGCCATGAAGTATTATAGAATGTCCTTATGGTGTTGTCCACACCACACAGGGAAACATTTTCTGTAAGAAAATATTTAACATCTCTGTAGAAAGAGAATTAGTCAACTATTAATATATAAAGACAATATTTTTATTCAGTATACTAATGGAAACTTTAGATATTATGGCTCTTCTGTATCAGTGGAAAAGGATAAAACATACTTCCTTTCCTGTGGTGTCTGTCTGGATGTGTTTCAGGCTTGAAGCCTTGGGTAAAAGTCAAGGTAGATATTATGGAATTAATATAATTCTCTTAACTGGTATACTTTTTTGTTTATATCTTCACTTTATATCAACATGGTTCCTCAGCAACTGGTTGTTAGCCAGTTACCTTCACCGAAAGTCAGGATAGGGTTATTTGCTTGCCTTTCTTCTCTTTTTATTCCACACATATGTATTGAAAATAATAGACTGAACCATTTTATACATAAGCATATTAAGATTGCTTAATCTTTCTCTCTTTAAGATGGTTGACATAAACCATTCATCCTACTATAATTGTATTTCTACTGCTGAGGATGATTTTGGTTTTCTTTTTTCACAAAAAAGACAGTTAAGGTAACTCAGATCTTGATCAATTCCATGAATGTCTGTATCAAGTTCCAAATATCTAGTAAAAACCTACTCCTCTAAAAATATTTCAATCAAAATACACCAGTTAGGACAAATTCATAATATTTATCCAGGAATCTCTTGTGGGTTACTTAAATGAAGAATGAAATTTGTAGCAGAAGACCATTCTCAGATGGTTCAGTTTATCAAAATACATAAGGATTTTAATTTTTTTTAAGTAAAATTGGGTTAGCATATGCCCAGAAAAAAATTAAGAAGGACTTTATGAATGAATTTGAACATGAATTTGAACATTAGTTTAATGGAAACATCTCCCTTACATGGTTCCTGTTACAACATGAACATTGCCTGCCTTTGAGGGTTTAAACTTTGTTTCAAAATACGATGGGATTGCAAAAGGTTCCATCAAATATTATGGAAAAGCTATGGGGGAAAATTAATATCTAGAAGGCTTAGCTGAATATACATAAAAGTGTAGCCCAAACAAAAAATATGACAACCTATTATCTGAAGATGATATACAATTGTCAATAGCACTGGGGCAAGATATAACAATAGTCTCTGTTGTCCATTCCCCATCCTTCCTTCCTATAAAGGAAATTGTTCTTCAGGGCATCAACTGTAGACATGTACAAAAGAAATGAGGTTAGTTTTATTAATTTACTTTCTTCACAGCTGAATAGCCATAGCTTTATTCTCTTATTCCCATTGGCATTACTTTGTTCCATTCTTTTATAATAGTAAAAGTGAAAAATCAGGATTTGTTCTATTCAGCTTCATTTCACTTTGAGTGCTCTAGGAAGATGAGATTTGAAATTGTTCACTGTATGGATATCTGGTGGATTCACTTTACTGATGATACAGTATCATTTCAGACATCTCACTTCACATTGCATAGTTTAATTAGACGATTAAGTCTTGAACTCTGGATGCTTTCTGAGTGGCATCCAACAATTTCAAAGGAAGATGTGCAAAGAGAATTTTTCTTCAAATAGTTCCGTCCTCAATGTGCATAAAACTTGCCCAAAAAGGAGAGAAGAAAGAGGACAGAAGAAAGAAGACAGATGAAACAGGAGAGGAGGGGAGGGGAGAGGGGAAAGAGGACAAGACTGGACAGGACAGGAGATCTAGATAATAAGGAAGAGGAAAAAATAAATACTGACCCTTTCTCACAAGTGACTTATTTTATATCTTCTGACTCAGGGTTTGCATTTCTCCCACTGGTACAAATTAACAAATGGTTTGTCTTCTCAGAATTTGCAAAGATGATGAATTAACATGTGAAATAACAAGGTTTTCAAATATTCATTGGCAAATAACAACAACTAAACAAACAAAACTAAATTGAACAGTAATAAAGGCAGACATCGGGGATAAAATCAAACTTTGAGATGATTTTACTTTCTTTTAACAAACTGGGAAATTCAAGTATAAAGTAAACGACTTTTAAATATACCCAAAGTGCTTTCTTTCTATTTGGAACATTTTAGCTGCTTTTGAGGAACATGAAAAAAGGGAATTTGGAAAAGGAAATCTAGTTCCCCAAAGAAAAGGGTGAGGTAGTAAAAAAACCCAAAGAAGACCATGTGAAGATCACTGATTATCAGGGTATTCAGTAGATATGAGAGAACTGATTTTCATTCTTTTTCTTCTCTGACTTGCAGTATGTCCTTAAAAGTAAGTTTTCTACCTCATAAATCAATAGCCTAATCATGGATTACCAACTATCCAGGAGTGTTTAGTCTCTTGATCACGTTTTTCCATTAAGAAGCTGAATACCCTTTGGGATTAATTCTAAGTGTGTTTTAATTTTAGGGAAATAACCTAATAATAATGAAGATATTCAAGATTAGTCTTTTAACATTAGACATCACCTTCCATCTGAAAAAGAAAATATATGTTAAGGACTGTATGATGTCAATATTTCTTAAACATGTACTTAATATTTTCCTTACAATATGGGTTTTCAAGTTCTATATTTGTAACACAAAAATAAGAAAATTCTAGGTTAAGTTTGTATCACCCAGCTTTAGAGATACTGCAGTTCTAATACACTGCAGGTACAATTAACTAGAGATCTAAGTTTCCCTTTACATTTAATAAGAGAAAATACTTGCATGCTACAATTAAATTTCAAACTGAAGTCTATAACTGCATTTGGTAGATGACTAACATTCTAGAGGACTTGTTTTTTTCCTTTAATGACAACTAACGCTCAGATGTGTGTGTCTAATTACAGCAGGAGATGAAGGTCACATTATTTATATTCCTCTAAGATGGTCATCCAGTCCTTCAGGAGAGAGGATGGAAATAATATTGAATGTTTTCAAACACAAAATTACAATCAGTTACTCATTTGTGAAATTTATCTAATTTATCCAACTGATTGTCTTTATCGAAATCCTTTGCCTGACAGAAGACTCTCAAGCAGCCATTTTCAGAAAGGCTCTTTCTCATGTAGTGAAAGATGCAAAAGTAATTTGATATCATCCTTATCTTTAAAGATAAATTGACTTAGGCCATCTACCTGACTCTACCCTTACCTGTTTACCCTGCTTCAATTGATCATCACAGGACCTCTACCCAATATTATACAGTAAAAGAGGGAAAAAAGTAAGTACAATCAGCTCTTATGTTGAATGATTGTTTCTTTTAGTTTCGTTCTTTTTTTTTTTTTTTTATCAGTTTGAAGTTGATTTGGCAAGGTAAGTTATTGATTAGAAAGGACAATAAGGGATGAAGTTACAAAAGTAACTTTATATATAAGGAGGTACACAGAGGTCGGGTCAGGGAGTTAAATTGAAAAAGATTGAAATTCAGAAAAAGAAATCATTAGGAACAAAATGCAGGCTAGTGGGATTTTTTGTTGTTTCCTTCCCCCCCACACACACACGCTCACTAAGGATGATGTTTTCAAATGGAGATTTGGACTAGATGATCCTTGTGGGTCCCTTCCAACTCATAATATTCTGTGATTCTGTGATTCAGATCTGAATGTTTTGCCAATGTGGTGAAATATTTTCTGCTTGCATCTGCCAACATTATTTTGAGGTGTTAAATTGTGGATACTTAAAAGACTTCAACTGCTGGTGATGAAAAGAAAGATGTTTGTGCATTCCCTGCCACCATTTCACAGTGCTTGAAGTAGTTCTTCCTTTCTGAAAAGGTGTCCCTGTACGGTTCTGTTAATTTCTCTGCAAATTTCGGACACTTGGATCTTATGGAAACTCTCAGTAGAAAAGCAGAAACACATACTAGAGAAAAAAAAGGGGGAACAAATGTGGGGATTTTATGTGTCTGCATTTTCTGATCCAGAAATATTTCAAATAGTTCTCCAACAGACAATGCAGGAAGTGATTCTGTTAAACCTACTTGTTGCAGAGAGACACTCTGTTTCTTCTTCTGAAGGTGCCATTGCAAGGCTGCTCAAAATCTGCTAGAACACTACCTTGGATATTGCCTAATAAAAGAAACACTTACTGTTTCCTAAGACATTATTTAGTGTGAACTCAAGACGATTTTTGCTGAATTCTCATTTAGTCTAGCTTTATACCTAAATACTGGAGAGAAGTAAACAATTTTCTAGACTTATCATGTGTTATCTGGACTTCAACTTACTTTAGGAAGCTAAAAAAATCTGTAAAATCCTCTAAATAGTCTTCTCTGACTACAAATCACAAGTTTAAGCTCCTGCTAGCCTTTTGTGAGACAGCATGCAGTCTGCTGAGAATACTGACTCCAAGTAGACAAGAACTGAGGACTGGTAAGAGGAGATGAATGTGTCTCTGAGAAAATAAATAAATTTCGGTTCAGAGCAAGAAGAGTACATGAAGAGAAGGATAGGGTTTTCTTCCAAATGAACCACCAAATCCTTAAAAAAATCCCTGAAAGAATCAAAAAATCTCAAGCATATGTAAACCTTGAAGACTGTAGACACACACATCTTTTAAAAAGCCAATCTAAATCGCTGCAGATGTGTACATGATGGAAGCTGTTTCCACAAAGATTTTTTCGGTAATCTGATAATTTTTTATTTCAGAAGACTGAATGGTAGAGTAAGCTGTAAGGCTTTGAGTATCAAATAAATGAGCAAGAAAAAAAGATCATTACACAAGAATCACCTCTCTTAAGAACATAAATGCCTCTCTACCAACCTGATTGGTGATTTCTGTGTAAGGTTGAAATTTGAATTAAAAATTAATTTTTGAAATTAATTGTATGACCTATTTTTGTTGTGCCAAAATTTACATATGAAAGAAAATGCTCTAAGAATTAATTTTATAATTTAACTATCATTAAATTACTTTTTAGAAAAGGTTTTTATTTCATTGCAGATTGAAGCCAGTTTGATAAAGATCAAAATTTTGTGAAATACAGTTCTCAGTTTCAGCTACAAACACATACATAGTCAATTTTGTGATTTCCTTGTTTATACTGATTTCTAATGAATTTTGAGTCATAGCAAACAGCTTGGATATCATAAGGATGACCAGCAGTATAAAACCAATAAGACAAATGTATACAGTTAAGGTGCTTTATCTTATTCATTCCGATTTTTCCATTCTTTATTTATGATTTGGTTTGGAGTTTAATGATGCTTAAGCATAGTGTCTTCTTAGTCACATATAATTTACTAAAATATAATTTTCTGATAATTTCCTAGCACATGTTTAAGTAGCACATTTCAATAATGAGTACTAATTAATTTAATATGATAATTTAAATATTATCATTAACATATTAATTTTAAAAACTGAATAAATGCACTGTGATTATATATCTATCACATTAATTTCAGAAATGCAACACACATACTGATAAGTGTATGTTATTCATTTAGATGTATCTGATAGTATGAGAGTCACATATATATATAAAATCCAATGTTTACATACTTTTATCAACATAGTGAAATCATACTTGACAGGAAAAAAAAATGAAAGGTAACATTTTCTAGAAGTAGTTGTATGAAAATGTGTTGATATATGATTCTAAAGTCTTAATTATATTTTAAAAGGCACAAAATTTCCTTCTTATTGTTCAAGGAACCCTTATCTCTCTGGTGAGCTTACAAAAGTGTTTTTAACAATATGCCTTGGGCCCCCTTATTGCCTGAAACACCCAAGAAGCTACGTGCCAAACTTCAGGTGTAGTTGGAAAAAAGCCCTATAATAGAACAGCTGGAAAGCTTGCTAGGTAGGAGAAGAGAGGAGGGGGCAGGGACTCTGCTCTCTCTAGGAGGTCATCCCATCATCTCCTCCTCCTCCCTCGCCTCCTCACTCTGTCTGCCTTGCTACTCACCTCTGCTCCTTCACAGCACCATGGAAAAGCTACTAGACGCCTGAGTGACTGCTGCAGCAGCTGAGAGAGAGAGAGAGAAGAACCAGCCTCCACGGAACAAAGCTTCCGATTCTCACGTGAGTCATACCCTACTCTGCATTCTTCCAAAAGTCTAAGTTCCAGATCGCTGCCAGAGCCCATGCTGCAGAGAGAGCTTTGAATCTAGTGCGACTCACTGCCCTACACGTGGCTCGGAGACATGCAGAGCGGAATTCAACTGCCCGCGGGAGATTTGAACCGAGGCAAGCCAGAACCGTCTCTCTCTGACCTCGAACTAAATACCAGAACTGCCTGGCCTGGCAGAGAGACACATACCATGCTGTATCCATCTTCTGGGGGCAGGGGAATGGATTCCTTCCCTACACACACCACATTTTTATCAGGTCGTACGTTGGTGGTTTGGTAAATTTTCTATACTTCTTAAGCAATCTTGGCTTCCTCTTTCCAACTTTTCTCTGTTTTTTCATCCTCTTTCTCTATGCTTTATCTTTATAATTGATAAAAATCAATTTACAGTTCTGATATCCAACATCTGGTCTTGTTTGATCTTAATTTTGTTTATGGGAACCCAAAAGATACCTTTTAACTGATTTATCTCTTTAACTCTGTATCTCTTTAACTGGTTTGTAACAGTTATAAAGAGAACCTATAGAGGTAAGTTGGGAGGGAGCATAAGATTTTTTTTTTTTTTAAATTACTTTCCTTTCTTTTCTTAACCTTGTAACACCAAATGTGGAAAAGTGGATAAAGAAAAATCTTTTTCCACTCATTTCACACGAAGTTCCATCAGTGGGAAGTGATAGTAATTGCTGCGATTTATAACAAAATAGAAATTGATTTTTAAGTGAGAGATCATGAAACATTTAAATTTCTACTCCGAAATTCTGTTACTGTACCTCATCAGTGCTGAATTTTGATTTCACAATTTTCTGCTGCATTGGGCTTTTCTGTGGCTGGGTTTCAGCTAGCAGGTGAGCTACGGGGGAAGCTTTTCTTCGAGAAGTTTCTAGAAGCCTCCCTCATAGCTGGCAGAGCCAATGCCAGCCAGCCCCTGGCTGGACCTGCTGCTGGTCAAGGCAAAGCTTTGGTGGTTTGACATTTGCTGGATGCCAGAGATTCACCCACAGCCACTCTCTCATTTCATCCCCTCCTACCCTCCCCCTCATACAAACAGGGGAGAGAAGAAAAGGAAAAAAACCTGAAAGGTTTTGCTACAGCAGGAATGAGGACTATTAGAAAATCTTTTACTGTCACAGGAAAAACAAACTCCAAGGTTGAGAGATATATAATTTATTATAATATATATAATTTATTTCTAACAAGATCAGAGCTTAAAGTGAGAAGTATCATCTTAAAGGCAACCTTCTCCCTCACCCCTCCATCTCTTACAACAGAAACCACATTCCCCCTTTCCTCCAGGAGACAGAGGGGGACAGGAGTAGGGGAAAAACAGGCAGTTGGTGTTTCTCTGCTTCTGCTCAGGGGAGGAAGCCTGCATTCCATGGGGTCCTTCCCACGGGAGAAAGTATTTCATGACCGTCTCCAGTGTGAGTCCAATCCCAGGGGCTGTTCCAAATGCTGTTGCCTCTGGGACACTCCACAGGATGCAGTCCTTGAGCATTGGCTGCTCCAGAGTGGGCTCCAGTGTGGTCCCATCCCAAAGCTCACATAGTACCAGGTAGAGTTCTGCTGCAGTGTTGCCTCTCCTCTCCACAGGCTACAGGGAGATCTTCTGCATCCCTGTGTTGTCTCCATTCCATGGGCTGCAGGCGGACAATCTGCTTCACCATGGTCATCACCATGGGCTACAGGGAGATGCCTGGAACACCTCCTCGCCCTCCTTCAGCCCTGGCCTTGGTGCCTGCAGTGGCTGTTACAACTTGTCCCTGCTCTTCTCTGGCAGCCATGTCTTCTTCTTCCTGTCCTAACTTTTTTTTTCTTCTTAAATATGTTATCACAGAAGAGTCCCTATCTCTCCTGATTGGCCTGTCCTTAGCCAGCTGGGGGTCCAGCCAGGAGCTGGCTGGTATTAACTCTGTCAGCTACGATGGAGGTTCTCAGCAACTTCTCGATGACAAACCTCCCAAATAGCCCCCACGCTACCAAAAAACCAGCCACAGCAAAATCCAATGCACAAGCCAATCAGGAGTGATAGGGATACCTCTGTGATAACATATTTAAGGAGGGAAAAATAATGTTAGGAAGAAGAAGAGGATGATGACCATCAGAGAAGAGCAGTGAGAAGATGAAACAGCAAATGCAGGCAGCAAGGCCAGGGCCGAAGGAGGTGGAGATGTTTGAGGCGTCTGCCTGCAGCCTGTGGTGATGACCAGGGTGAAACAGGCTGTCCCCCTGCAGCCCATGGGAAGCTCTGTGGGATGCAGAAATCCACCTGTAGCCCATGGAGGAGCCCACACTGGAGCAGGTGGATGATGAAGGGAGGCTGCAGCCTGTTGGAGCCCACATTGGATCAGGGTCCCCAGAGAGACCTGTGGCCTGTGGAGAGGACAAGCCATGCTGGAGCAGAGCTTCTCCTGTTAGGATCTGTGCTTTGGGATGAGACCCACACTGGAGCCGTTAGTGCTCAAGGACTGCACCCTGTAGAGTGACCCACGGGCAGCAGTGTTTGGAAGAGCTGCCGCCCCTGGGATGGGTTCACACGGAGAGTGTTGTGAAAGGCTTTCTCCTGTGGGAGGGACCCCATGGAATGCAGGAAAAATGGCCTCCTCCCCTGAGTTGCAGCAGAGAAACACCAACTGCCTGGTTTTCCCCTACTCCTGTCCCCCCTCTGCCCACTGGAGGAAGGGGGCATGTAGTATCTGTTGTAGGAGACTGAGGAGTGGGGGGGAAGTTTGCCTGTAAGATGATACTTCTCACTTTAAGCTCTCATCTTGTCAGATATCAATACTTTATATATCTCTCTACCTTGGAGTTTGTTTTTCCTGTGACAGTAAAAGATTTTCTAATAATCCTCATTCCTGCTGTAGCAAAACTCTTCAGATTTGTTGGATTTTTTTTTTTCTCTCTCCCCTATTTGTATGGAAGGGTGGAGACAAAAAGAGAGAGCAGCTGTTGCTGAGTCTCTGGCATCCAGACAGGGTCAAACCATCACGTCTGCTTAGCTAGATGATGTCCCATTCCAAATAATATGTTCTATGATGCTTGCCTATCTTGCCAAAATAATTATTCTCTCATTTTTATGAAAATTTACAGACATTTTTCTTTATTATATTGGGTTCTTCTAAGAAAACAAACAAACAAAAATTATTACATGTGACTTCACACCGTTTGCTTTCTTTACCTAACTTCTGTTTGCCTTTTGGTGGGTTTTTAACTATCTTCCTTAATACTATGTGGAGCAACTTTATTAATCAGGGTACAATACACTGTAGATTAAATGGAAATGGTGTGTTCAGTATAAGAAAACATAAAGAATATAAAGCAGAGGTACTTAGACTTGGTATCCCAGCATTGTTATATGAAAGATTTAAAATTAAAGAAGACCATAGTGTTAGAGAAGCAACTGGCTCTACATAACAACTTTATTAGAGCTATTAAAGCAGTCTACCTGTTCCGGATTCAATAGCTGAACAACTGTTTTCTGGACCATTTTTTAATTTCAAAAGTCAGTTGGATCTACAAGTAGAAATGGGATCTCAGGGAAGATATGATTTATTTTTCTGGTCATGAGTTGAAAATACAAGTTTTGGAAGGGAACAAAACAAAAGAAATAGCAAAGTGAGAAACAAAACTACCCAACAAGTGCTTGCAGAGTAAACTATTATTTACTGCTCTAGATTCAGAGCAAAACTGCAAAAAATCAGGCTATTTTCCTCCTTGGATTTTCAAAGAAAATGTAATGCTCTTTAGGGTTACCAAAGCAAGAACGCTTGCAAGCAAAAATTTCTCTGTAGACATAAAATAATGTTTTAAAATATAAAACAATGTAAGCTATTTTTCTTCTGGCTCAGAGGAATAACATTTAAAGTCATCCTCTACAAACGTAATGGGACTATATGACAAAAAAATCTATGGAGTAATTACCTATTCCATTGTAATTCTAGGTAACGTTCATAAAGATATCAATATCTATAGTAAATAATGGGGGGGTGATGGGATTTTTTTGTTTTGTTGGGCATTTTTAATCCTTAGTACACATCTTCAAATTCTCACATATATTTCAGTATGTGGTCTATTTTCCATCTGTGTTTCTTCAAAGTACATTTACACCCAACAGCTCTTACTGTGTGATGAAATGTCCTGGAACAGTAAACTAGACCCTTTTCTACCCATCAGATGAGTTATTCTCTTATTTATCACTTTTATGTATTGCAGGCACTTCACTCTGGCACTTGCATTCTGTTCTAAATTAGTTTTATCCATACATTATTAGGAGTGTGACTTGTCAACTTCTACAACTGCTAGAATTAGAAATTATGAGAAAAGACAAAATATTTATTATATGTTTTGAGAAAATAATGTTATTTCTGGCAATGCTCCTTAAAATTTAGACAAGGATTTTATGTGATTAAGGTTGTAAAATCCCTCTCAAGGTCATCTAGTTCAATCTCTCCTTATGTTTCTTTTTGTTTGGTTTATCTAGCTTCTTATGTTATCTAGAAATGTCCAGCAATAGTCATGAATGCATTATTGAACTCTGCTTCTATTCTCAATGCAAATGTAGTGCAAGAGTCACATGCTAGACTAAATTTTGTGCGTGGTTAATTTTTTCTCTGGACTTGCGATGAGTATATACTGCATTAGCATAATGAATGGATGACAGCAGACTTTTAAAAAGAAAATTTCACTGATTTATTCCTTTATTCAGAACTTTTCACTGCAAAAAGAGTGTCTTTTTCAGTTCTTATGTATTTTTCTTGTCAGGTTGAATCAAGTGAAGTGTCACACAGTCCAATGTATACATACTGTCTTGATTAAATCTCCTTTGTGTCCATTACTCTGGGACAATGATTTGTGCACTCTTAATGTGCAGATGAAAAGCTGTCTTGACTAACATCCAAGATAACGTGCTGTGTGCCATATGAGACCCATATATTTAGCTGGGTAAAAATGAAGGCGAAATACATAGCTTTTGACAGACAGAAAACTGAGACACGTAGGGAAGAAATATTTAAAGAATTCTGCTGTCTACACTAAACAAGTGGAGGTTTGTTTCGTTTTTTTCTTTAGCATAGCAATATTGGGGGGGGGTTGTGTTTCGCTTTGTTTTCATTATTTTTGCTAGGTTTTTTATAGTATGCAAATATTTGGGGGCATTTTCAATAAAATGAAAAAAGTTTCCTTAGAACTTTAAACTTCCAATTATGTGCATCATTGTCACACACTGAAAGTAATAATTTAATAAAATGGTCAGTTTGAATCACTCCATTTGTAATCTCACAAAAGATTCAATAGCTTTTAGGAAGTAACATATGTAATTGGACTTTTTTCTGTTTCATTTTTTCACTAAATAAAATATTTAAATAATTATTTATAAATATAGTCGACCCTCTTTTATCTCCCTACAGTGAGTCTGGTCCCCCCCCACAAAGCCCTCCATCTGTGTCGATAGGCAGCTCATTACTATGTAAACATGCACTGCCCCCTGGCACTGCCCCTCGGCACTGCCCCTCTCAGCCCCAGTGCACTCTGATGCTGTTTCTGCACTGCCCCGCTGTGTGTTGGTGTTTGTGTAGGCACTTCCCAGTGCCAACGATCACCCCGCACTGGGAAAAATCCCTCTTCAACTCAGCCGAGGACGCTGGTGTAGGAAGCCACCCGAGACCACCCGAGTGGTCTATCTCTGGGTGGGTAGATCTTGTCTCACCACACTCAAGCTACCTCAAATGTGTGTAAATCTTACATAACTGTGTAAATCATCCCCAGGGAGGACAGGGGAGGACCCGTGTGCCCCCGGGACCCCACGAGCACATGTTTAAACAGAGCTTGCATTGCACTCAGCTCCTCAAGACCCCTCACTGACCAGGCTCCCCTACTCAGGCTGAGAAGGTTGAGCGGATTACTTCACCTGGCCAGCCCATTACCATGGGAACAGTGCTGGTGCAGTCAGTGGCCAAGCAGACACCCTGAGGGTGCCACCTAAAATGAGCCTAATGCCTGGCTCAAGAGCCAGCAGGGAATTCAAACTTAACTTTCTAGTATGAAGGCAGCACTGTGCTTGCGAATGCTCTTCTTGCCTCGTTTCACTTGTGAGTGGGGAGGGGACAAGCTGTGACACTCCCTGGGAAGCCTCTGGTGCCCACTCAGCGCCACGGAAACAACACAATACCAAGGCCACCCCTGGGACACCAGCCCAATTGTCTCACCACCGGGACTGGAGGGGCAAGCCTCGGAATGGGTGGTGCTGGTAGTGGCCAGTACAAACAACACATAGAAGATCATGCAGCACTAGAATTTTGGTAGCTGATTTGGCTCACAGCAGTGCAAGACTATCACTATAGGCTCAAATCTAGGTTGTAAGATCTGCCACAGGTTCTACTCAACCATAATTCTGAACCAACGCTTCTCCAGATACAGATTTTTGTTTACATTTTTGTTTAAATCCACTGGGGGTGGGGGGGAAGGCAGGGACAAGTTCTCATCCTGGTGGCTAGGTCTGGGGCAGGGTGGAACCCCCTCCTGATGGGAGAGGGGACTGTCCCGCCAGCCCCATTGTCTCTTGGCCAGTGTTGCCTGGGCAACACCAACCCCTCCTGATGGGAGAGGGGCGCTGTCCCACTGGCTCTGCTGTCTATTAGGTGGAACTGACAATGTCATGTAGACAGGAGCTGCCGCACATGTGAGCTCTGAGCCACAAGTCTGGTGCAGCATGGATAGGCAGAGAGGTCTGCCAGCAATCCGAACAGTGGTGTGGGAGTGGGGGAAATATTGCATATTCATGAATGTCTACATTAAATATTCATGAATGACAGTTTATGCAGGCGCAGTCTGCCTGTGAAACAGACCTCCATAATGGCAGAAAAATCATACCACAAAGAGGTGAAACTGCAAACAAGGAACTGTGAAGTAGAGAAGGCTGACTGTAATTATTTATATAAATAGAATCACAGATTCACAGAACACTATGAGTTGGAAGGGACCCACAAGGATCATCTAGTCCAACTCACCAGCTAACGCCCGTACAGAGACAGAACGCACACCCCAGAGTGGTGAACATAAACCTAGTTCCATCACAGGTGCACAGGTCACTCCGAGACAGGAGGGACCCACAGGACCATCCAGCCCAACACACCCAGCTAGACCATGTCACTAAGCGCCTCATCCAGTCTTCTTAAACACCTCCAGGGACGGCGATTCCACCACCTCCCTGGGCAGAACATTCCAATGAGTGATCAGTCTTTCTGTGAAGAACCTCTTCCTAACATTCAGTCTAAACCTCCCCTGGCTTAGCTTAAGG
>WEKX01016053.1:0-24800 GCA_013390025.1 Pitta sordida
GTGGTGTTGACCTTGGCTTTCATCTGTTCGGTTCTAGCCATTACTGACAGGGGGAGGGCTAGGAGGATGAGGAGAGACACAACCTACCAAGACAGCATCTGCGACCCTGCCTGCCCTCCCTGCCTGCGTGAACTGCTGCACTAACTGCTTTTAGTCACTTAAGCCCCCCACAGTTACTCAAAGGCCCCTGCAGTTAACGCTCCTACTAGGAGTTTGCCTACTCCTGTGTGCTGTGCTCCAGTTTGCCATGTTCCTGAGAAAGTTAATGATTTAAATACCTGCAGGTGGGAGCCCTGGACGGGAAGTCCCACGGTAGCCACAGTGTCCCTTGGTAGCTGTCCGTCAGTCCAGGACTATGGGCCTCTGGGTGTTTGCCTGGTCAGCAACAAAGCACCTGGACAGGAAAAAGTCTCCCATTTGAATTTTGTGTTCAACAGACCAGTTGAGTTTGCTGTCATGCGGATCACAGGACTGGATGATTCAATTGTTTTAATAGTTTGCTGGGTATTTATAAAGGAAGAAGTAAAACCCATCTCCCTATTGTTCTCCCACAGACAGCTATAAAAATTATATGTTTTTCCTCATGCAGCTTTAGGCTGGAGGTGTATCAAACAGGTTCTGACCCATGTGGTAGAGCTGGATGCTAGCTGCATCTTGGTCCCAGCAGCCTCCAGAGACAGTTCTGAACCCTAAAAAGTGTCAATTTAACTTTGGAAATGTGCTCCTTTCTGGCATGCTTCACTGCCTCTGTGTCAGCTTTGTGTTTTTCAGTCCATGACCTGCCTTAACATGGTCCAGCCCACCCATTTTATCCCTTGTTGCTGATGGCTACGCTTGTTTTGGGAGGTGAGTAGGATGAAATAAATGATAGAAAATTAGACCAGGGCTTCAGGATAATGACAATCAATTTGATTTTGAACTGTATGTCTCCTACCTGTGGCGTAATCTGCTCTTTTGTTGATGCTTCTTTACTCATTAAATCTCCTGTCCTTCACTCTACTTTTCCAAAGTTTCCGGTCTATAAAATTGCTATGGTGACTTCATATGGAAACTAAAGAACATTCTTCTTTTTACAAGCAAACCTGATCTGATTACTTTTTACAGTGGTTGGGTACACAGTGTATTTGACAACATGAGGGAAGAAGGACAGCTTGGGTGAAAATAAGTTGGACATTTAAAAAATCCCAAAATTTAAAATATGTTAGTTGTACTTTCCATCTAGTATAATCAGAGAAATCAGTGTGCAGAGCTGAAATCTGACAGTCCTTAGGTCAGTTTGGACAAAGTTTTATTGCCCTTGGGATTTGTACTTGGTGTACAGATGTGTAGTGTTGCATAACTATCCCTTTGCAAACATATAGCGCGGACTGGATGGAAACATCGTACGCTGAGTTACGAACTGGTTGGAAGGACGAGCTCAGAGGGTGCTGGTGAATGGTGCTACATCCGGCTGGCAGCCAGTCACCAGTGGAGTCCCACAGGGGTCAGTGTTAGGCCCAGTACTGTTCAACATCTCTATTGATGATATGGATGAGGGAATTCAATCCATCATCAGCAAGTTTGCAGATGATACCAAGCTGGGGGCAAATGTTGAACTACCAGAGGGTAGGAGGGCCCTTCAGAGGGACCTTGACAGGCTGGAGAGATGGGCAGGCTCCAACAGTATGAGGTTTAACAAGACTAAGTGCCGGGTTCTTCACTTCGGACATAACAACCCCATGCACCNGGAGGTGTTTAAGAGAAGACTTGATGAGGAGCTTAGTGACATGGTCTAGCTGGGGGACGTAGGGCTGGATGATCCTGGGTCCCCTTCCGGCTCGGAGTGGCCTATTGGACTGTGAGGGAACTAGGTTTGTGTTTACCGCCGGGATGTGCGTTCGCCCACTGTACGGGTGTTAGATGGTGAGTTGGACTAGATGATCCTTGTGGGTCCCTTCCAGCTCATAATATTCTGTGAATCTGTGAATCTGTGAATTAACAGTAATTTAAGGTTCAGGCTGAGTGACAGCTATGCATCGTGAATAGGTCTGTTTAGGTGGTAGAGTGATGTAAGTAAGGATGACTAAGCCATGCCACATAAACAGAATTTCCCATATGATACTGTTCCCTTTGCATTTTTCTAAATCTTCTGAAGTTAGGGAGGGGGAAATGACAGAATGCGTGAAAGCAGCCCAGATCACAGCCCAGCAGTCAGCCATAGTTTAAGATTTGAATTGAAATATCTCTACCAGATGGACATAGATACCTATGAGAATGCCAAGATAAGACTGCTTTTTAGAGAGGTAAAGTGACAGTGTACTTCACCACATCCGTAAGTTGAAAATTACAAACCTGGAGGCAAAATTGTCATAATTTGTAAAATTTAAAGAGACACAATTAATTTTTTCCTCTAGCATGTTTTTTTCCTTCTTCTTCTTCTTTGTCTGCAATATAGATTAGAACCATATTCAGAAGGCTCATTTTTCCTTGTCAATCAGCAAGGGCAGCCAGTCAGACCTCATCAGTGTAATAATGGATGTTCAGAGTGAATTATTTAGCCTGATCGTATCAGAGGTGACACTAAAGAAAGGAGTGGAATACTTTATGTTCTGTGGTATATTCACTTCTCTGGTAATTTGTCCACATCTGGAAAAGAGAAGAAACAATGCCCCTTAGTTATGGCAAATCAACTTCTGCAGAATCTGGGCTACAAGATCACCTTATGAATGATCTGGCCAAAGCATCACATGAAAAGCTCTCCAGTGTCAAGGGCTTAAACAGCCAAAGTACTTCTTGTTTATCACTTCCCTCCTCAACTTCTACTGCCTTAAACTTTGATATGTCGTAAGTCTGAGATTCTGATATCCAAAAACTTGTTACAATATAATTTTGAAGTATAGCCGGCCCTCTTGCACTTTGCACTCGCCATATAGCGGCTTCAGATCTTAGCGGCATGATTTTTTAGCAATGTAGGAGACCCGTTTCGCAACTGTACATGCGTGACCTGCCGCAGCAGCGACAGCCTGGGCGGTGGCCCGGGCAGCAATGGTGACGCAGGCAGCAGCGGAAGTGGCCTGGGTGGTCGCAACAGCAGCAGCAGTGGTGGCTGCAGGGGTGACACGGGCGGTGGCAGTGGTGCAGCCGCCATTCAACACAGAAATCAAGCTACACGGATCCCAAATAACCATGGGTCCGTGTTATAGGACACCCGGCTGTACTTGTTTTATTCATTCTTTGTTGTTAAATTGCAGAGTCTGCTGGTAATCCAGGCTTTGGAGAAAAAAAAACAAAACAACAAAACGTTGGAGTGAGATGCAGTGAGAGAGCCAGAGTACATTTTAGCATGCTCTGGATTCATTTTAATACTGGGGAAATAAGGCTGTCTTTGCACTCAACAGATTTCTCTGAAGGAATGAGAGTAATTGGTGTAAAATGGTGAACTTTCTCCAGTCTCTTGGATGGTCAGAATAGAGAATGAAGATAAGACCACTCAGGGGAGTGAGCATGTTGCCCCAGCTGCAGGCAACCTGTAAGGATATTTGCCAGGACAGAGAAAGGGCATGCTGTTAAGAGAGTTAGAACAGACCAAAGTGGCTAAGACAGGGAGATGAAGCAAGAGGTTTGAGGAACCCATCAGAGGATCAATGAGCTGTAGAAAATGAGAGCTAGCTGGAATGGAGCAGGGGTGGAGGTTTCAGCTTTCTTACTTGAGTGAGAGAGGTTCACACAGCACAGGACAAATGAGATGGGCATCGAGACCTTATGATCTACTGGCATCACCTCCATACCAAGGGAGTGCCTGTGGGACAGCCAAGGGGGTATTTTTTCTCAAGCAGAGGAAATGAGTTTGAGCAAATCATCAAGTTGGTCCATTAATGGTATCCTTTTTGTTATTTTAGATATTTCTGCAATGCCCAGATGTGGCAGGATACTATTGCATTGTATTGCTGAGTTTCCCTGCAATGTAAATAGTGGTTAGAAAACATGGAACAAATGACAGATGGGAAGTGTTCTAAGCTTCCTGTAGTTGCACGTTTGTAACCTTTTGAAGTCTTATGAAAAGAAAAAATACCCAGACCACCCCCCTCCAAATGCATTTGCTATGCATGCTTAAAAGAGGATCAAAATACATATATTAACACTGTTGAGACAAGAAAAAAATAAACCTAAGCACAAATAGATGTAGATATTTTCAGAAGATTTCTTGTCATCAGAGAAATGAGACTCTGAAGAGACACTAATTAGAAATGCAACTGGTCTTGGGATGAAGGCCCATATTTTACAAAGAGCTCTAAGACATGCAGGTCAAGAATAGCAAGGACCTGGATGAGGTCACTGAAGGAGATTTTCTGGTACTTTAAATGTGTTGTATACATATTTAATGTTGCCACTGTATTGACAAGGCCTTGTGGGAAAGTTTTACTCTTTTGAGAAATTTCACTGTGACCTGTTGAGTATCTTTTTCTGGTAATCAGAATTAGATCATCTACAAAATTCATTTTATATATACTCCTTACTCACAAATATGCATGTATGTACACACTCATGCTTACATATATGCATATACCTGTCTCTATATACTTATATAAAAAAAATAGAAAACACAGGCTGCTATTAATGAATCACCAGACTATTGGATGGTAATATTTAAAGAACGGAATAGATTTTTTCTGGCTCCTTACACTTTGACACCTAACTCGGACCTTTTATATAAAAAATATTTTAAAGTACAATGAATTTTGAAAATCAGGTCTATTGAAGGATGTACATTGAGCATCCAAAAATCTAGTTTCCAATTAACATTTGAAAAGTTGTACAGTTTAAAAGGGAAGAAACATTAATTTACTTTGGGTCATATAGTTTTATGACTTAGAATTTGTTTTCACAGCATAAACTTGATAAGAACGGCTGCAACTACTGTGATGACAACCTGTGTATGTCTAAATAGAGAAAAATATATCTCAAAATGTCCTTGCAAAAATTCTTATGTTTCATGAATCTGTGGCTACTTTTTGTCTTGGAAAAGTTCCAGCCGGTGATTTTTTTTTTGTGCTTACAAACTTTTTTAGGAAAACATTTCTAATTTACATTGTTCCACAGAGGGTTTGCAGAAAGCCACTAATATAATGCCATATAACTCGGGGAGAATCAAATAATCTGTGCAAATATTGACTCACAAATATCCACGACATTCAGAAAACTGTTAAAAATGAATCAATGGACTAAAATGAATACAGAGGTTCAGAAATTTTTCCAAGACCATAGCCTCTTCATTGGAAATTTACCCAAAGGGAAGTTAAAATCATGACATCGTTGCACTTTTTTTTCACCTGGCTCCTAATGCAATGTATCTTCTCTTCCCTCCTCACACTTCTACTATCATCCCTTTAGTAGCCTTCTTTTTTTGAGTACTATATTAATAGAAGCATTTATTTGATCAGGATAAGTTTCAGTAGCTGCTAGAATTTTGTTGTTACTCATTAATGTTTTCTTCACTTTTGGGGTGTTATTTTGGAATGTTATTGGTGCACAGAAGTGCACAGAGAGATATTTCAAATTTAGTCTGTTTCTTCTCCAGTATAGAGAATACGAAATACTGTTTTGCAGGAACCTCTGAATAACTATAGGAATGTCTGCCTCAGAGGAGACATGTATTATGCACTCATCTTCTTGTTTCAGTTTTTTCTTTTTTTTTCTTAGGGGTAAGAAAGCCTTGTTGCAGTGAAATCTGCCTTCTGGAGTGAGGGTATATCAATAAAATAACAGAGTTCAGAACTGAGAATATTTACAAAATGAGTTAAAGTTTTTCTGTTTCCCAGCTGTTTCTGAGAAGGCTCACCACCAAGTTATTTCACACAAAAAATCTTAAGTAATTTTAATTAATACATTCCTAAAAATGCATTGTGACATGCTATTTAAAGTTGGTTTAGCTGTCATGGATAGTCTAGGCAACTTGTCATCAGATGGACAGTACTTCATGGATTTCTTTCTTTTGACAAGAGTCACCTGTTTTACATGCAAATTCATAATTTTAAATTTATCCAATATATAACTGTTCTCATCCCACAGCCATGATGTTAATCATGTACAGTATCTGTGTACTGCTCAATTCCCACTTGAATGCTATCGGTGAGCCTTGAAGGAGAAAAAGTTGCACTTGTGGTGGCTCTGCAGTCTGATACTAACTCTTTTGAAATATTCCTAGAGACAGCCTCCCCACTGAATCAGCCTAAGCTATTTCAAAATGCTACCATGTGTGATAACATAGCTTCTTGCGAATGGTACCACGCACTGCAGAAGGACAAATGGTCTGCAATATTTGTTGAAAACTTCAGAGAAGGTGTCTATCCTTAGGATAACTAACTACAAATTTCCTGACTAAAATGCGAAGGGATTGTCAACAGGACATAGACTGCAGCTGGGATTATCACGCAAAAAGAGAAATTTCTGGCAGTAGAATTAAAATGTCCAGCCATGCTTGCCAGAACATTTACTAGCAGAGAGGAAGTTAGAAAAATTGAAAAGCCTCCTAGCAATCCAAACAGTAGTAGCTGTCATATGAAGAGGAACAGAAAAAAAGAAGAGAATTTCTCTCCTGTGGGTATTAATATATTTGAACGGGGCTATTCAGTGTCCTATTCCCCCAGGAGAATGTCCAGTCACACACACAGAATCACAGAATATTATGAGTTGGAAGGGACCCACAAGGATCATCTAGTCCAACTCACCACCTGTTAACATCTCCTTTATCCTGGATGGGTTTACACTGTACTGGATCGGGAATTGGTTGGATAATANCCTCAGTTTAAGAAAGATGTTGAGATCCTTGAGCGGGTCCAGAGAAAGGCAAGGAGGATTGTGAAGGGGCTGGAACACAAGCCCTATGAGGAGTGACTGAGAGAGCTGGGGTTGTTCAGTCTGGAGAAGAGGAGGCTGAGGGGAGACCTTATCGCTCTCTACAACTACCTGAAAGGGAGTTACAGCCAGCTGGGGGTCAGTCTCTTCTCTCTGGCTACCAGTGATAGAACAAGAGGACACAGTCTTAAACTGTGTCAGGGGAGATTTAGACTTGACATTAGGCGGAACTTTTTCACAGAGAGGGTGATCTCTCAGTGGAATGGGCTGCCCAACGAGGTGGTGGAGTCACCGTCCCTAGAGGTGTTTAAGAAGGGGTTGGATGATGTACTTAGTAGCATGACCTAGATATTAGGGTAGTGTGTTATAGGTAGGATGGTGTGTTGGTAGCAGGATGGCAACAGGCTAGGTAACAGGTTAGGTTAGGTAATAAGTGATAGGCTGGACTCAATGATCTCTATGGTCTTTTCCAATCTTACTAATTCTATGATTCTGTAATTGAGACCTTTCACTAACAGGTTAACTGAATTTGGATGAGAAGTTTTTGGGGACTTCACTTAAATAACAAGAGAGTGAGAGAAAGAGAGAGAAAGGCCCCTCAGTAAGACCTGCCATGTGTTATTTTGCCATCAAGAACTATCAGCACCGCAATACCATGCACTAACTCTGATCAGTTCACAAAATAACAAGTTTATTAATACCAAATTGTGACAATTAATAGGCTTCAATATGTATTTCAATATGTTTTAACTAGAAAAATAAATTGAGTCTATATACAGGCAACCTACTAGAAATCTACACAAACTGGCACCAAGTAACTTAATAACAAAACCTTCTATATTAGAGCAGGGTAACTAAAAGTGCTTTACAAGAAGAAAATATCTACACTAGAGCAAAATACTCCAAACCTTGGAACTTAACAGCAAAATAACCTTTACCACACAACAAACCTAACAATAAAACAAACTAGACAGCGAAACACAACAGTAAAACTAAACTTCACAGTGATATATCCACCTCAGAGCAAAGTGAAGTATTAAGTATAGAAAAGAAAGCAAACGGAATTAGTTAATCATTGCTCATCCTGAGGTGTTGCAAATGGAGTGGAGAGAGAGAGATATTTGTCAATTACCTCTGCAAGTATGGATGGAACTTCTCCCCAGTTTTGCTCTAGGTTTCAATCTCTTTTTATATAGTTTTTTTTTCCTCTTAGGCAAGTTTGAGTGACAGTCAAGCAAAAATAAACAAAAGTTTGGAGTGTTAGACTATTGCATTGGGATAGACAAAGGACAAGACAAAGGTCCAAAGATAATGTCTGGCTTCATGCCTCCAGGAGTCTTAGAAGAAAGGATAGATATTACCTCTCCATTCTTCAGTCAATCATATTTCATACCCAGGTTCATCAGTTTCTGGGAACGTCTCCCCAGGTGCTAGGGTCTTCCAGGAAGCCATCAAGAGTTTATACTTCCTTTTGTGGCCTTGTCTGTCACCCCACAGTAGTCCAAAACCATCCTGAAGCTAGCCTATCCATTATCATGAGTTGTTTGGCAGAATAAGTTTTCTTTACTGGAAACTTATGACTGAGTGTACAAAACAGCAAATTGTATGTAACTGAGCAATCTGGTCTAACATAAGGTGTCCCTGATCATGACAGGGAAATTGGAACTATATGACTTCTAAGGTTACTTTAAATCCAACCCATTCTATGTATGTATGATTCAAGTTTCTTAGATGAGTACCAATTAAAATATAGAATATTGTCACTTTTGCTGTCTTCATACAATGTGAAAGAGGCATTCTGCTTAGATGAATTTAGAAAAGACCTTAGATGAGGTTTATAAAGAAAAACATATTATGTTTTTGTAACCTTTTACAACAATATGCATCTATTAGTGTTCAGAACATTTCAGATGGTTTGGTTTATCTCTGAATAATGTGCTACTGGTGTTTGACCTGGAAAACAGTTTCTGAGAAGCTCACCTTTTCTTTTGACACCACTGAGCCAAATAATTCAGTCTATAACCTCAGATGGTGTCAAAGATGTTATTGCTGAAGTCGGTGGAAGTTTACTGATTTACATTAGCAGAAGTTCTGGCTCTGTGCCTTCTTTTGTCTTCCATCCCAGTTCCAGGGTTATAACAAACCACTCCTGAGTCGACTGGCAGGATTAAGCTGATGATTTGGTATTTCAGGGATTAAATGAAGCCCATGATGGAGCATATGGTATTCTTCTGCCCTTTAGTATTCCTATATTATGCAGCTAATACAATCTGCTGCCACAGAAATAGTAAGCTTGACAACCTGCTAGAAATAGAGATTTGTAAACACTAGCACTTGGTATAAATTATGAAAACAGCACACAATAAGTTTATTACCCCAAGAAAATGAATTGATTGAAGTGTGGGAACATTTCTGAGCTCTTAAAAAACAAACTATCAAAGCTACAAATTATATAGGTCTTTAACAATACAAATAAAGAAAATTAATAACCAGCCCAGCCAGTATTGAAGACTGTACGGTTAGAGAATTCATCACTCTATTGACCTGAAGTTTGGACAGGTTACATAGCCCAGCTGTAATTAAAGAACACACATTTACCTGCCTCAAAACTGTGTCAGGTTACACTGGGTTAAAATAAATGTCACAAACTTGGATTAATTCAGAAGGGCTTTTGCCTCTTGCAATAAAATATGAGATCACTGCCCTTTCTGCTTCAAGTTATATCACAACAAACATTCTGTGTGAGAGGATATAGCACTTTATATTGCAATGCACCACAATTTTTGCCAGCACAAAACTGGGTTTTATTTTTTTTTCCCAACCTTTTTTTCAAGTATTCCAAGGCACTGACTTAATCCTTCATTAAACAAAATTATCTCTACACTCATTAGGACTCTGGAGTTCATTGTAACTGGCACCAAGCAAACAGGCAAAGGAAAGGAATTGAATATCAACACTGATAACAGGCAACATGTGTGATTCTTCGGTGCTGAAATACCCTTCTGCCATGGCTGGCTGTAAGTGAATTGGCTGGACAGATTTTCCAGATCCTCCGAACATTCCTAAATTACTATACTCACCCAATTACAGTCCTCAGGGGTCACATTTCATTTTCTGAAAACTGGTAACAGGCCACCACAGCTGATGAAATGATGTGAGTATCCAGGCAACTATTGTGCTGTTTGATTAATATAGCAAACACTTGTGTGGCATGATCTCACATGCTTCCAAATGTTCCACACGATCTGCTTCAAACCGGAGACCATAAAAGTTTTCCTCATAGTTACATTCCCAGTCTTGCAAGGATCAGATTTTCCAGGTGAAAGTATTTATTAGCACTTCTTATTACACCCTTCTTTTGTATCATTTAACCCCTGACTTATATATAAAGGTGTTTAGAAACAGGAGGCTGATTTCTGATTTTTATTCTTCACTCTTTTTGCCTTCAGTAAAGTTTATTCACTTCATACTAAGCCACTTAGCTATGGGGAGGTTCCAGGTATTACAACAGGTAGATTTGCCAGAGTCTTAGTTTGGAACGTAAGGCCACTCAAGTAGATATTTTCAACAGTTGTAGGACGGATATATGGCTAAGGAAGAAAAAGGGTACAAAAAGTGCAGCTCCTGGCTGCCAGAGAAATAACAGAAAGATCTCTCGCTATAGTGGAGAGGATTCAAGCATTGCTTTCTCTTCAAATGTCCTGAAAGTACATTTTTAATAAAAGCAGATCCATCAAGCAGCACAAGGGCCATAAACAAATATCTAACCTAGTTTCAGTTTTGAACCACACTCCTGTCTGCAGACAGCAGATGCACACTGCTTTGCAAATGCTGGAGAGACAGAGAAGATGGAAAGAAATAGTGTGTGGATGAAATGTTCCCCAAGGAAACTATGGCTGCAAATCAGTGTTGAGTGCAGCATCAGCTGCCCATCGTGTCTAGCAGTTTCTGTGGGGTACTCAAAGGGTTAATGAAACCTACAGTGGAGTATTTGCTTTCTTCTGTTTGAAATCAAACATCTGATCTTTATCTGAGGTGACAGGTTTAATGCCTTTCTTCTCTGACAAATTTTTACCTGAAGAGGAATGCAAACATATATTGGTGTTGTTTTACAAGTGCTCATCTCAGCAAGCCAATATTGGAAATTTCATCCTCTAATAAACAGAAAAAACATGAGCTTGTGCCACTTCCTTAAAAAAATTTATATCCCTTACACTTTTTAAATGATTTTGCTTTAGATTTGTCAGGCGTCAGGTATTTTGACGGAGTTTTAGGCAAGGTGAAGTATCTCTGTTTAACAATGTACATTTTCCTTCTTTCTTTCCTCCCCCCCCGCCCCCTGCCATCTTTCCTTTCTACTGATTCTTATTTAAGTTAATTTAATGTTTGCAAAATGCCCTTTTACCAGCCTGATGAAGGGAAAAGCCTATCCCTTGAACTTAGCAGGACATGTGGTTAAGAAGGCCAATGGCATCCTGACCTGTATTAGGAACAGTGTGGCCAGTGGGACTAGGAAAGTTATGCTTCCCCTGTACTCAGTGCTGGTCACACACACAGAATCACAGAATATTATGAGTTGGAAGGGACCCACAAGGATCATCTAGTCCANGTCACCATCCCTGGAGGTGTTTAAGAGAAGACTCGATGAGGAGCTCAGTGACATGGTCTGGTTGGTGGGAGGCTTGGATGGATGGAGTGTAGTGCCTGTGGTTCCATGCTTGTGGGCCTGATCCCTGGGTGGGAGTTTGCTTGGGAGTTGGACTAGATGATCCTGTGGGTCCCTTCCAACTCAGAATAACCTGTGAACCTGTGATCAGCAGAAATTTGTTTTAGACTAGGTCTCTTACTTTGGCATGTTGGACTCCCTTCCTGAGGAATCAGATAAAAAGCAGAGGAAAAAATTAGTGAACTTGATGAGGACAGGTGTCTCCTCTGGAAAACAAACTGTGAAATATAGTCTATTTTAAATAGGCCATGAAAGACTCATGAAGCTGTGATAGGTTGTGGACAGTTTTCTATTTTTATATATATGTATAATCTTTATATAGCTGATACAGTAAATACTATCTAATTCAAAATGGCTTTCCATTATTTCTTACTTATTGGGGGGGAGGAAGTAGATTCTTCTTTGACTCAAAGTTTTGCTATAGCTCTGAAGCATAAACCAGTTAGCTAACAAAACCTCTAACTGCTGAATAGTTCTGGTTGGATAGAAAACGTCCTTACTTAAGCAGCCTCTCAATAACTCCATGTCTGGATTGTATGATAATGCTGAAAGTACCTGCTGGAAACGTTGAAAAGCCGTTGTGTTGTATCATGAAGTTTTCATTTTGGCTTAACACTAAAAAGGGTGGAAGACAACTTTTTGTTTATTGGTGGCCATTTGGAAATCCAAAGTGTTTGGTTAGATCACAAATTAAATGAAGAATTAAGGTACTGAGTTAGTTGATTTTGTGTTTGGATCTATGCAAAAACTGCTCTGCAAACACATCTGAGCTAGTAGACAGGTCCTGCAAAATGAAGACTATCAGTCTTCTATTCCCTGCTGTTGCAGTGGTTGAGAGTACTTGTGTCAGGTGGTAGCTGGAAGCCCTGTTCCAGAGCATGGCAAGTTGTAGCACTGGCACCAAAGCTGCTGTTATAACTTCCAGATCCAAACTCCTCTCATCTTTGTGATTCATTACTGGGAGTGAGTGTTTTCTGCATGTCAGGTTTTGATTTCACAAGAAGTGTGATCACAACTGGATTCATGCCAAGACATACTTGCTACAGAGCTTCTATCAGACTTCAGTTCTTTGGTAGCATCATAAGTAGAAAGATATACATGGATGGGAAAGTGCTCTACTAAAGCTATCCAAGGGTAGCTAAACAAGCTCTGTTCTCAGGATGTGTGTTGAAGCCCTCCTGCTGTATCATAATCAGAGAAGACCTGGGGGAGACGTCAGGTGGCAAGTTTGTTTGTGCTGTGTTGAAAATCTGGCCTCATAGATCTTTGCTCATTTTTCAGGTTGTGTTCTGCCTGTGCAATCCCTGGCTGTGCCCTTTCCCCTCTTACTTCTCCTGCCAGCAGGCTGAAATATCAGTCAGCTATTCCCTTTTTTAATCTGCCAGAGTTCACTGACGTAGAGCCAAACAGCAGCATAAGAATAGATAGCATGCCAATAAGGTGATGTGACACTACTGTGACTATACAATATTATTTCTTTATTTCATTTTCTTTTTATTTATTTTTCTTTAAAGAAGATGTCATGTGTGATGGAAAAAAGGTGAAAAAAGTATCCAGTCTATCTTGGTGCAGTTGAGAACCTCCCCAGCCACCCTGCATGGCTCCCACCACCTTGTATTAACTGTGTGCAAATATGCACCCTCCTACTATGCTGCTGTGCTGTTGGAGATACACAGGACTCAAAAGCAGATGGACTTACAGGTACCCAGGATAGGGACTGAGGCAAAGCACAACCTGCCCCAGGGGCAAGGATGACCGGGGTGCCAGCCTACGGGTCCCAAGCCACCATGAAACTCCTCAGCTGCTGGCTTTTCCAACATGATCTATAGAGCGATGCTGACAGTAGATTTTCTGGCAGCAATAAAGGTGGCCCGATTCAGAGAATAATTACTGTATGCAAATGAATGTGATTTTCCTCTGCCCTTTTATGGATGACTCTGCTCTGCCATTCAGCAGGGCCACAAATTTCACTTGGTAGGAGACGGATTTAAAGAGACAGCCGCCTCTAGAGCTTTGTCTCGGACTTACTAAATCCATGCTTAAGTGTCTTCATAAATAGACGTGCATATGCTGGCAGATTCCAGCTCCTTTACCTATGTATTATTGCTTAGAAAACTGTTGAGAAAACATCCGACTCTATGGCCATACAGTATATGAAAGCTTTCACTGCTTTGAATAACAGTCTCTTCCCTGATCAGGGTTATATGTGGTTTTGTATGGCCTCTAGTGTGTTTTTTCTCTCTCACTGTGTCCTTTATGATGTTTATACGGTATGTACCTCGGTGTGCAGTGGAGGAGAGAGAGAGCACTACATTTTTTCTGATGACGATTAGTTAATGGCTATCATGTTCACTGTAGTAATGGCAGAGGCTGCACTCACAGCAAGAAGCCTCAGCATGTTTGTGTTGTTGTGGTTCAGTCCCTCTGATCACTGGGAGAAAATGTCCTACAGTCGTGATTTTCCTATCACCATCTTGAATGAATGATGCCATCAGTATATCATGATAAAGAGTGGAAAACACCACAGCAAAAAGACAAAAAACCCCACCAATAACGCAAGATTTTTCTTTCTGATCATGGTATGAGCCTGGTGGGTTAGCAAGAAAATAAAACCATGCTGAAGTTAGTTAGTTGTTATTCCCTGATGCTGGACACTGGAACATGGCGGTGTTTTCACAGGAAATGTGTAGTACTTAATGTGTCACTGTTAAATATCAGTTTGTGCACTTGCTCCCAGTGTGCTGTGCAACCTCCTCCTCAGCGCATGGAGGAGAGGGGCAGGAGAGTGCTATAAACAGAACAGGCCTGCCTGTCACTGGGCTGTCTTGTTACACATATGGCAGCAATATACCAGTGTCAGTACATCCAGAACAGTTTTCTTCCAGTGTCACTCAAAAAGCAGAGAAAAGCTGTGATGTTTCAGTGCTTATCAACAGTGTGCACCACTAGAGGCCATCACACACTTCCCTAAATAAATATCAATTAATGCACTTGGTTTGGGGGAAATCTGAGAGATGAGTCCTGTGCCCCTTAATGTACTCTCCCAGTATCAGTACTTTGGTTTACGGTTCAGGTCATTCAGAATCACAGAATCAGTAAGGTTGGAAAAGACCTTAGAGATCATCGAGTCCAACCTATCACCTATTAGCTCACAGATCTGTGCAAGATATACTTCAAGAGTGAAGCTGTTTTAAGGAAGCCTTTGACCCATACACAGAATGCATCAGATATTTAGTTTCCTTTTAATAAGACAAGCAGGCAATGCATAGAAGTGAAAAAAGAAGGAGTGCATTTTCCTTGGGCTATCAAGAACAGCAAACAACCAGCATTTGCAGGTAAATGGGACAGTATGAAAATTTCATCTGCATCTAAGTTTGTGCCTTTTTCACTTCCACTTTTGACAAGCTTCTTCAGTTTTGCAGAAACAGGCTTGGACTGGATTACTTCATCCAAACCACCCTACTGTTGGTGATAAACTGTAGTAGTTTGAACCACAGACTTAGGTGCAAGGGATCTGGGCAGCTAAGGTGTTATTTGTCCTGAGTAAACATTTTCTGACATTTGGAGGCACAGATGATAAACAAAACTTGAGTAGTTCTGGGCATTCTAATTTTTCAGTGAAAATCCAGGAAAATTCATGATTGTCGTTTAAAGCCGGTAAAAAGTCAGTAAAAATCCTGAAAGGATTTTATTCCAAAACTCAAAGGTGAAGATGGGAAGTATAAAACCTCACTAAACAAAACTAGCGTCATTGATCCTGCAGAGTCTGCAGAGATGCTACCAGTACTTCCACATGTGTCTATGATTAAGCTGAACTCAACACCAGAGAACTCAATGCCCATGCACTCCTTTGGGAGGTGGATTCTGACTTATAACTTCAGAGGCAATCTTCTCTGTGTCCCATGATTATTTCTGTGTAAAGATGAGACTTAAGACTTCAACCCCAATGGGTTTCCATGTGGTAATGAAATAGTCTAGGGTAGGTGATTAAATGAGTTATGAAACTGTTTTCCTTCTTCCTTGTTTCCCAGCCACAACTGGCATCAAGTGGACATCTTGCATTGCTGCTGGGAAGTGTTTCTCATGGAGGTCAGCCAGCTTTATGTGCCATCAGGCACTGGAATACTTTTGACTTTTTAAATTCAGTTCTGGACATGGCCCCGAGATTTAATGTGGCCATACCATGAGGGGCAAACTTGGTGTAGTGAAATTGCATGCTGTTCAAGGCAGGCAGGGGCCCTGAAGGCAGAAGCTGGTGGGGTGCCTTGTGGGTCCTGTCTTAATTCCTACCAGCCACAAGGTGCTGCTACCACTGTGTAGCCTGTTTAAAAAGAGTTTAATCATTGTGCTGTTTACACAAATTTTTCTCATGCTGGACAAACTAAATCTGAAAGGATGCCATGGGACTTTCCAGTAGTCTGAGAGAAAATCGAATCTAGGACTGACAAAATAGCCAGTGTGGTGTTAGGCAATGGAGCAAACAACTCCAAAGAGAAGGTTTAAATAAATACAGTTGAACCCTCCAATACCAGAGTACCATGGGTCTTGCCCCCTACCTGCAAAGCCCGCTGTCCATGTAGAATGGCAGCTCGTTAATATGAAAATTTGCCCCATACCCTCACACCACCCCCTGGCGCTCTGGCACTCTTTCGGCACTGCCCTGCTGTGCATCGGTGTTCGTGTTGGTGCTTCCTGGCACCTGCAGTCACCTCACGCTGTTGTATGTTTATAGTAGTCCACACTGCATGGTAGGCACTTGCCAAGCATTCAAAAAGGAACATTCAAGGAGTTTGCCATCAAAGAGTGGTGACAAAACTTGACAGAGGGAAGGAGAGAAGCAATAGGAAATTTACATACAGTCAGGTGGACATGACAGGAGCAATTTAAAGTAGAGATGGGAAGCAGTCCTGTAGGTGATCTTCTGGAGGTCCTGGGCATCCAGACTCGCAGAGGTGAAGGCGCATATGCAGCTGTGGAGCAACTAAACAAGGACATAAACACACTGTAGGCATGGGAGTCCACCTAACTGAGCACACTAGGTGCTTTTTAAATTATTTTTGAATATAAGCACAATTTAAATTAGATTATTAACTACCTGCGGGGAGGTTGCAGCCGGATGGGGGTAGACCTCTTCTTCCAGGCTGACGACACCAGAACGAGAGGGCACGGCCTCAAGCTACGCCAGGGGAGGTTCAATCTTAACGTTAGGAAGCGGTTTTTCACAGAGAGAGTAATTGCATATTGGAATGGGCTGCCCAGGGAGGTGGTGGAGTCGCCATCCCTGGAGGTGTTTAAGAGAAGACTGGACGAGGAGCTTAGTGGCATGGTCTAGCTGGGGGGTGTAGGGCTGGATGACCCTGGGCCCCTTCCGTCTCGAAGTGGCCTGCTAGACTGTGAGGGATCTAGGTTGGTGTTACGCTCTGGGATGTGGTCTCGGTCTCTGTACGGGTGTTAGATGGTGAGTTGGACTAGATGATCCTTGTGGGTCCCTTCCAACTCATATTATTCTGTGATTCTGTGATTCTGTGATTAAATACAGCAAAGTTCCCCATTCAATCTGACATTTTTTTGTGTGTAGGGGTTTCTATAAGATTTGAACCAATACCTTTTTCAGCTAAATTTTCACCATCTGAAGTCCACTTGTAAAAGCTCTTCTTCTGTTGAACATTTTTCTCCCTTCTCTTGTATTCCGTTGCGTTCATGGGCAAATTCTTTGCCAGCAGAGGAGCAGCTACACTACCTCAAGCTGGAGACTTTTGTGTCTGTTACCCATAATGCTTTAAAGTGGACAAAAGATTTCTGAAACACACACTGAGACACACCATGGGAGGATAGTTAAAAGAAAATAGAGCATCTTTTCAGGCAAAACATCCTGCGGTATCTCCACATAATGTTTCATGGCACATGACAGGAAGAAGATGACATCTCTCACCACTACTCAAAAATAAAACCCATGTCACATATGAATTGCCTTTTAGAAAAACCTGTACATGATTTCCATGGTCAGACTTTGGAACTCTTCCAAAAAGGAGGAAGAAGGAGGGGAAAAAGAAAAAAAAAAAGAAAAAAAAAAAAGAATGTTATTGATTTCCTCATTGGGAATGTTATATAACCTTCATATTTTATTAAAAAACTTTACTCTCACTTCGTGAAAGGTTTTTTAACACATTATGTCATTTTGTAATACAATAGTTCTCCAGCTCCTTCCAACCCCATCTCCCTGATGTTCTCTCAACTCTGGTTATTTTCTTTCTTTAAAAAAACCCCTATTTCTCATATAATGTTTGCAAGTGTTAAACAAAGGGGTGTACTTTAGTGCAACATAAGTTAATGCAGGCATCAGCTGACACTCAGAACACGATGACATATTTCAAGTAAAACATGGGAATGCTTCATTAAATACTTCATGCTTAAACCCCTTATTTTTTGTCCTGAAACAGACACTCATAGTCCTTGTTTTAAGAACACAATTTTTTTTCCCTTGTAATAGTGGATTCCAGCTGTAGGACTCCTCAACTTTTCCTTTCCCCCTTCCTCCTTCCCTACTTCTCCCCCTCCTTCCCTCCATCTCTCCCCCTCCTTCCCATCCGGCATCTACTCATGCACACATACTCTCTAACTTTTTGTTTTTAGTAGCTGCTGCCCCATAAGAAATGCTATCCAACAGACCTGGTGCCTGTCACCGCTTCCCATCACATGCCTGGTAATTAAACTCTGACTGATTTATTGACTGACAGCCAACAAATCCCAACCCAGTTTTTATGATATACATGCTTCCCCGGGCTAAATTCACTCAAACAACAGCCCAGCTGAAAAGGAGGAGGAAAGAAAAAAAAAAACCCTCATAGAAAAAAGCGCTACACACACGCGCATGCACACGCACTCACATACAAAAAAATCTGGTATTGGTATATGAAGGGGAGACATTTTGCAAAGAAAAAAAAAACACCTCAGCACAACATCTCTTTCAAATCCAGACTTGGAAAGGGAAAGGGGGGGGGACAGGGGGGGAAGGAAGAAAGAAGTAGTAAACATCATTACTTCAGCTTTAAGATTCATTTGAAACGTCTCACGTACAAAAGAGCTCTGAAGGGGAAAACAAGACGTGCTTGCAGCTAATATTACAGTCAAGTTCCAATTTTACCTAAGGGAAAGCAGCTTTATTAAAAGTCATGACTGAAATTGCGTGACAGGTGCCAATATTCTCCACCCTGACAGATGTGTCAGTTTGCGAATGCCATTTTCTTGTCAGCGGTCCCTAGATGGAGTTGCTCCCATCACCATTTGTCTCTCTTCCAGCTAGATCACACATGCCCGTCGCTTGCCTCCAAGCTGCGCTGTGTTGTTTGATATGTGGAATCTTCACAATGAGACTTATTAAAAGACAGTCCATTATTTTTATTTAGAGCATTTCCAAAACAAGCAGAGCGCGCAGAGATAATTTAAAAATTGTGCAGCGGGTCATCTCCAGGCCAGAGCGGCTCAATTGTAAATGCATAAGAAAGCAGTGTCTCCCCCGAGCCCCTCCTCATTCCTCAGTTCATAATGAGGTTGATTTGAGTGACATTTAACCCTTGAATAATAGCCCTTCGAGTAAGCAGGACTCTATGGCTGTGTTCCACAGAGGCGGTTCAGTCTGAAGGATTAATTCTGCTCTGATTTTCCTTAACCTCCCCCCTGCCCCCTTCTGCTCTCCTATTTTGTTACAGGTGGGCTTCACAGCATACCACTAGATGTAAAATACTTTTGATTGTCTGTATTTATAGACCCTTTTCCTCCTCCTGTTGGTTTCAAACACAAAGAAAAATGGTATCTCTCAATTGTGCCTGGTATGAACAGCAGGTAAAGCTGCAGCAGACTCCTCTACAGCCTCTGATGGAAAATTATTACAGATGAAATGATTCTGTAATGGAAATGGTAATAGGAAAGTTTCATTCTAAAAGATGTTTGTGCTAACATGAGAGGCTATAATATGTGATGGATTTGGATGAACAAATAAGTGTGTGATCTCAAACTGAATTTTACTTCATCATTTCTGGAGGTGGCACTGGGGGACTGAAGGAGGGCTAATGGATAGACCTTTCAAACATTGCTCGGTTAAAGAACTTAAAATGCAAGATCATTGATGTCTCATTGTCCTGCGCTAAGTGGCATAGCAGGTTGTTGCTTCAGCATTTCTTTCTTAAGTACATAGATGCTAATTCTTCTTAGGCGTGGAATTAGCTCATCAGTCCTGGGGAATATTTGTCTCTCAGGGAAAGATGTGCGGTGAAATCATAACTAACCCTTTGCAGATGATAGGGAGCTGCTTTCACTTCTTGTTTAAGTAACAGCATTTACCTCTTTAAGCTACTTGTGGTTTCCCAACACCATTGTGATCCTGGCATGCTCCTTTGGACTACATCCTTTCCAGTACCCCACAGCTGTGTCTCAGACCTCTTTCAGCTGGGGGAAGTCTGAGATAATCTTCTTCTTGAGAATATGAGCAGACTCCAAAACTTTGGGAGACAAAAGATGATTTGAAAAGCATCATATCTATGTTTGGCAGGACCAAGATGGAAAATGAAAACCCCCCTCTGGAGCAGAGAAAGCAAGGAGAGAAGGTACTGGAAAAGAAAACTGAGTAAACTAGATACTGATTGTATCAGTGTTTATGGAAGACACTGATACCGTGTGAGTTGATGAAGTTTTAGAAGAATTTGAATGAAAAATACCTCATATTCTGCAAGCCTTTCTTAGAGGAGCATTTCCATTACAGTCACCTGGAAGGCCCAAGCATTGACTAGTCTGACTAGTCTGTCACACTTTGCCACAAACAATCCTTCAGAAATATATTTAAGAATTAGAAAACCATGACCAAAAACTACTGGTAAATTTCCTTACCAACATGGAAAAAGAAGATGGACTGCCACAGGAATATTTTTCTTCCCATTCTCCCACAACAAAGTCTCCAAAGCTGAAGCCACAGCGCTGAGAGCACAGAAGAAATTATACTATAGTCCAAAGAGCCATCAGCTCTGGGACAGGCAAGGAACATACCAAGCTGCTCCTACATTCTACAACATATTAACATTTCTTGCTTGGAATGTAAGAAGAAAGGGTTGACAAGGGAAGAGAGACGAGGATAAGGAAAGATGAATATGCTACTTTTTTGAGTGATGTGTCTTATTGTTAGATATATTAATCTGCTTTTCCTGATTCCAGGAATCTGCTCTTCCTTTTAAGCTAAAAAAAGAAGTGGGCATTTTCCATCAAAAGCTGGAGAAAAAGGAATATTTCAGCGCTGTACTTTAACAGTCAGAAGCTGTGGACTGAGTTGAAGGAAGAAAGAATAAAATCTGCAAGTGAAAGCCTTCTGCAGGGCAGCAGATTTCACATGACTGTGGGCATTAATATAGCCTGTGCAGATGACTGTAACTGCTGCGGCAGATCTGCTCTGGAGTCCATCTTCCAGGCAGGATCAAGGCTTGTAGGTCTTAATAAAGTCAAGTCAACACATAGCAATGAAATAATAAGTCTGGGCAGCTGACAGATGCTAATGAGCATGCTTATTTAAGCCACCAGCAAAATCCAGTTGAAAACTAAGCAGATACATAAAACTCTCGACTCAATCCTTTTTATTTGGAGAGAGATAATTAGGGCCCATAGGACGTTTTCAAGGAAGATATTTGGGATGCTGTATTAAGAGCTCATTTCTCAGGATGATTAACCTTACTTGTTGCAAGAGAAAGCATTCCTGCTTTTAATCACAGAACGTTATGGGTTCCATGTACAGTATTTACAGGTTCAGATAATATAGGCAGATAACTGAAAAAAAAAAAAGATGGAAGAGGATGGTGTGATGAAGAATTGTGCTAGAAGCATTACAGTTGATTACTTCAAGAAGACTTGCATACATTCTCAGCTCTTTCAGTGAAAAGACCTAGGCAGTAGACACTCATGTAGAGATCTTTTGGGGTTTGGAGCTTTGCATCGATACACATATAATGCTTATTTTAAACATCACCTTCTGAGTAAATGACACTATCTGCTCTTGCGCCTCATTTATATTGAGTATAAGAAAGCATTTACATTATTGACTCCAAAACCATCTTCATGTCATGGAACAGTGGGGCCTTCACTGAGTCTAAGTTCATCAGGGTGACTGCAGCCAGCAGAAAACAAGATTTAAACACTGGCAAAAATGGAAATGATCCCTCTCCCCCTATTCCTGCAACTCCTTCCTTCCTCCCCAAGTATGTGCACTTGCAAACTACTAGCCTTCAGTTCCAACATGGAAATAACTCAGATGGTAATAATCCAAATCAAAACATTTGCTTTTTGTAAAAAACCTTAATCACTGGGAAAGCTCTGACTTGGTTTTTTTGTGGCTTTTCTTTCCCCTGTGACATGTCGACAGAGAAATTTGAAGAGTGTCTCCTTTCCCAGGAAAGCAGAGCAGAGATCAGCTGTTAGGGCTTGGTGGCCCTGGTGTATGTGATTCATATCCTGTGGTTGTTGGTAAAGGAAAGAGAGGAAGATCCTGGGGACACAGACACATTTTGATCTTTCTCGTTGTGTGTTTCATTGTATTTGCTTCTGTACTATTCAAAGTGACTATGTCAGTAAAAATTGCTGACACTTCTGTTAGCAAGCAAACAACCTGCTTTGGGGTGCTTTACTGGGGGGGCGTTGCACTTTTTTTTTATTTCTTTGTTCTGTTAGAGTGCCAGGGAGATCTAGAATGCCCTATACACTAATACCCCTGGCTTTTCTTTCCATTTTTGGCAATCACTAAGAAGAATAACACTTCATGTGGGACACAGCTGTTCAGATATGTTTCAAGTGAAGTCAAGCTGATACATATACATTATTCAATTTTTCTTTTTCTCTTTTTTTCTTGTCTGCATTTGTCTTCTGATTCCTGAAAAGAAAACCATGATGAAAATGTAATAAATCTAATAAAATTATATAAATTTTATACAAAATGTTATAAAAAATATTATAATGAATCTTAAGATGACCTCTTAGCAAACAAGGATTTCTCTTGCCTTTTGTCAATCTGCATTCACCTGTTCACTGTTATTCACTAATAAATGCACCTCAGACCATTAATCTGAACCTCAAAAAGTGTGGATGACTTCCATGGAATGCCCTTCTGGAACTGAACAACTGTATGGCACTCTAAAGTGGGAAGGATCTGGAAGTAAGTATTTCTACACAGAGACTGGTTCATCCTTGAATATTGCTCCTGCTCTCATATAGTATCATTTTCACGGCAGGGAAAGATAATACGTAATTAAAGGGTGCTTTAAAATTGTTGGAAGAAAACCAGAAAATGTAAACCAAGAAAAAAACATAAAATTGATTAAATGAAGCTGTGCCCAGCTTAAGAGCAAGAAAAACAAAATGGGTAGAAAAGTAAAGGAAACAAAGGAATATAAATTTCTACAGTGATAAAAGTTACCAATTATTATATCCAAACCACCTGAAGTAATTTTACTTGAATAACCTGTGAAAAACAAAAGTTAATGTCTCTTATCAATACAACATAATGGTGCTTTCTTATCACTAACTTTAAAAACTCTGTTAGCTTACGCTATATTTGAATAGGATTAATTTGGCCCAATAAATCTTACATACACTTATTCCTTGAAGTCATGGCCCAACACCAGTCTCAAGTTCCTTTTATGTTTAACCCTAAGTCAGAATTTCCTGTGTTTTAATAGTTGCTTCTTGATAACTGCAACACGCTTATAACAAATTTAACCTTTCAGTTACAGTTCTTCATAACACATTTTTCTGCATAAAAAGTCAGTCTTCAATGATTTAGAAAGGATTTTCAAACTTATGCTGACATTTTTCCCCTTCTATAACTAACTGAAGTGATCCAATTTGACTTTAATAACAAAGAACTACAAAACTATATATATAACAATATATATACGAACATAAAAATCTTTTTTAGATTTTTCTCTTTAATATTTCAGCAAAAAAATTTTTCATGAAGTGTTGGCCTGTGGCTAACTTGGTGTGGCCTTCATGGAATATTAATGACTTTGTCAGTCTCAAACTCAAGCCAGAGAAACTCTTTAAACTGCCACGTAATATCAAGAGTTATATCAATATCACATTCTAGATGACACAAACGTATATCCAAGTCTCAAGCTGACAGACACGCACATGTGTCTGAGCCTCATCAACTGTTTTGGCCACAATGCAAAGGATGAAACTGGGTAATTCTCAAGCTATAAGCACGACTGCTGAATTCTTAGAAATAGTTGAGCAACATTTTGGCTGCACTATTCCACAAGCACTCAGCCTGAGGCATGGAAAATATCAGCCACTGTGAATAAAGTTTATTAGCATTTTGAGCAACTAGAAACCCTCCCACAAAGCCAGGCGTTAAGGAACACTGAATAATAGGTGACACTATGCAATCCAAAGGGTCCTTCTTGTTCCTGTTTTGGGACATCTGAAGTAGATATCATCATTTATTGTTTGTAGACTCCGTCCTTTTTTTTCCACTCTTTGGAGATCAATCACACTAAAGTGTGCGTACTTGTGTAAATTGGCATATATCTGCTCCAGCTTAGAGAAAAATTAAGATTACTTGTTTTCCTCATCTCCTCTGAAGGCATCTGAAAGACATAAGGTACCTCTTCTCTCCATGTTTTCCACATTTATCAAGAGATGACGAGGAAACCTGTGAGTCTTCACTAGATGATGGTGCCTTCAGGGAAATGCTGCCAGAAGCAGTGGTTCTCGTATCTTCTGGCACTGTCACTCAGACATGTATGTTGGCTCTGGGTCTGTGTCCTGTAGTAATACCCTGGTGTCCTCATAGCTTCTCACAAGTCCTTTTCCTCACTGAGCTCCCACGGTGGTTCTTACTCCACTTGTGTTACCTGAATGAGGCTGGAAAGCTAAACTGATACTGTGGGAGACAGAAAGCTAATGTTGATGATCTCAATTTACTGATCAAATAGTTTAGCTGATTTCTTCTGCTAAGATTCTACTAATTCTTAATGTTATTCATTTTATGTCTGTTCCCAGTGACTAATACGTTGTCTTCCATACGCCTTGAAATTTTTGTATTGCTCTGGTTTCTTGTAACTTATCTGATTCTGTCCTCAGCAGGGTTATCTGAAGGTTTATTAGTGGGGAAATTTGGGGAACAGTATTTCCACACCATCCTTGGAAGCTCTGGGGTAACAAACAGGAAGAACTCGAAGTTATGGTGCATCAGGAGCAATACGAT
>WEKX01016056.1:0-36398 GCA_013390025.1 Pitta sordida
TCATAATTTTCTGTGATTCTGTATTTTTCTTCCACTTTTCCCCTCTCTCTCTCTCTTCCCATTGGAATGGCATAGGAAATATATACAGTCAACCTTAGGAAAATATACAGTCAGGTTAGGTAACAGGTTTGACTAGATTAGATTAGGTAACGGGTGATAGGTGATAGGTTGGACTTGATGACCTCTATGATCTTTTCCAACCTTACTGATTCTGTGATTCTGTGATTCTGTGATTCTCTACTTCATGGTTCCTTGTTTGTGGATTCACCTCTTTGTGATTTGATTTTTCTGCGATTGGGGAGGTTCATTTCATGGGGCACTTGCGACTGCACCTGCACGAATTGAAAGTGATGAATATTCAAATCAGGCAGCCACGAATATTCAAATCAACCCTTATGCTGCACCACACGGACCACAGGTGCACTGCTCTGCCCATGCTGCGCCCGCCTCACTCTGTTCTGGGCGACGCGGTCACAGCAGTTTCACTGGCACCGTGCCCGCGCCGCACCTATCCCACCCTGTCCTGTCCCATCCCGCTTTGCTTGGAATGAGGCGGCTGCAGCAGTTCACCCAGTGCTGTGCCCACGCTGCCCCTGCCCTTCTTCCCTCTGCTCCGCTCCAAGTGAGGGTACTGCAGCAAGTCACATGGCGCCACTCTCACACTGCACCTGCCCCACTAAGCTCCGCTAGGAGTGAGGCAGCTGCAGGAGATCCACTTAAGTGGTGCCCGCACCGCTACCCATTTCTCCGCTCTGAACGAGGAGGCTACGGCAGGTCCCCCAGCACTGCGCCAGCCACACTCACAGGTTCACAGGTTCACAGGTTATTCTGAGTTGGAAGGGACCCACAGGATCATCTCGTCCAACTCCCAAGCAAACACCCACCCAAGGATCAGGCCCACAATCGTGGAACCAGGGGCACCACTCTCCATCCATCCAAGCCTTCCACCATCTAGACCATGTCACTGAGCTCCTTATTGAGTCTTCTCTTAAACACCTCCAGGGATGGCGACTCCACCACCTCCCTGGGCAGCCCATTCCAATNCAGGACAGCGCACCAGCATCCCCAGTGGAGCAGAAAAGGTATTTTCCCCAACATGGTATGGCTGCAGGTGCCGGTAAGTGTTGACACAAACATTGACCCACAGCAGGACAGTGCTGAAACAGTGCTGGAGTGCGCTGGGCCTGAGATGGGCAGTGCAAGGGAGTGGTATAAATTTGCGTATTGATGACCTGCCTATCAATGCAGACGGAGGGCTGCGTGTGGGGGAGACAAGACCCATGGTAATGCAAAATTCGAGGGCTGACTGTATATATTATATATATATTATAAAGGTTTACTTTTTCTCTTCACAGAATCACACAGAATTATAGAATACTATGAGTTGGAAGGGACCCACAAGGATCATCTAGTCCAACTCACCATCTAACACCCGTACAGAGACCGAGAGCACTTGATCCATTCTGCCTAGTGTTCTTTTCTTATAATTTAAAAATAAACTATAACTGTCTTCAATAAATGAAGATGCTCAACAAATCCTGTTTGAGACTTCTTTTGAAGATGCAGGTGTTAATAAAATCAGAAGAAGCTATTAACCCAGAAGTATTTCCCATTCACGGCAAAGTAGGGACTGTAAATATGATAAAAAGATTGCAGAAGACAGATGTATTCTTGTTTCAGCAGTCTGGAATAGAATATAAAAAGGACTGGATTCTTTCTCTCTTAATACTGAGTTTATCTCTGATGCCAAGCATAGTTCTTATCATGTACACAGAAAATATCAGACATACTACTGGGATTTCCTGTCTTCTGACTGCTTTGTGAGCAAGACTACATTCTTTTAAACGTGGTATTACTTTTATTATTTCTAATACTCCAGGTTTTTTTCTGCAGTTTGTTATTTGAAAGCAGTAAGATTTCTCAAGACAGAGATAGATTTCTTCCTGCACTTGTGGAACTGATGAGTTTTTAACCATATATTGCTCTGTAAAATTTTTTTCCCCTGTAGATACAGAATGTTTCTATTTATGAGTAGAAATGTAGATTAAAGAAATATTTTCCAAACACAAATTAAAAATTTTAATGTCCTGTTCTCTGTCTCTGTTTCAGCTGTAAGGAAACAACAAGATCACTTTCAATCTTTAATAATGCCTGAAAAGTGCACTTTCATGTCAAGTTATGCCATGACAGCTGACATTCTACATACTAATTCAGTCTTAAAGTTTTAGGATATTCATGAGCAACTGTGTCAATATTTACTACATGTATTTATTTGTTTATTTTTCAAGTACTTCCAGATGGAGAAAATATATTTCATTATTTTTGATGCTACAGATTATAGGTTATAAAATACTGTTTATTTTGAATGTTGTACTGTACAAAAGTAGAATTCTGGCCCAGAGAAATGAACGTTTGTTAATCTAATATAAATGCATTTTCTAAAGCATAAAGAATATTGAGAAAATTAATTCCAAGGAATTTTGTATTGTATATAGTGGAATTACACATATGGTTTGTATAGAAATTCAATGGATGGATTCAACTTAATGTTCATGTGAAATGTGAGAACAATGTTGCTTCATTTACACATTGATACAGGAATGATTACATATAGTAATCCTCATTACATATAGTAAATGCTCGTTACTTCACAGTTCTATTCTCGCGGGTACACTTCTTTGAAAGATGGTTTTCCGCAAAGATAGCCTTATGTTTTGCAGTGTATTTACATGCGCACATGCACTGACAGTCATGAATATGCAAAGATAGACAGTAATCAATATGCAAATTAGACCTGCCGGTCGCCCCCCCCCCCCTGGCCCCAACGCTCTATGACAGTGTATCAGCCCCACCCTGCCCACCCCATTGCAAAGGGACGAGAGGCTTCCTGAACCCATGGGGATGCCATGCCAGGAAAAAAATCACTTCCCTTCACTGCTCACTTGTAAGCACCAGCGCTCCACTGTGTCCCAGCTTGTGTCTCACCAGTGGGGGACTCAGCTGTCCTGCAGCGCCTGCCACCCTCCCAGGGCCAGGAGCAGCATCTACTGCTGCTGCTGGGGCTGGAAGCAATCTACCACTGCTGCCACGGCTGGAAGCAGAACCTACCACCATGCAGGGGCCAGGATCGCACTGGTTCCTGGGATTAAACCCATGCTGTCGCTGCAAGACTTGGAGTGGCCACAGTCACCCCTGGGATTCTCCAGGAATTTTAGGTGGCACCATCAGAGCATCTGCTCAACACAAAACTTGGCCAGCTATGGCCATCCACTCACCCTCACTTCCATCTGAGAGGTGGGGCCAGCCATCCAGACCTCCACTTGTCCCTGGGTTGTGCTCACAGCAGTCCTTGGGCTTAAACATTTATTCATTTTTTTAATCCAGAGCACAGCAGCAGGTACCAAGTGTGTTGCAAGCTATGTTTAAACATGTGAAGGGGAGGGGCAGCAGTGGTTGCCCAGGGGCTACCGCAGCTAGTCACCATGATAATGGTGCTGTCAAGGGTGTGCTGGCCAAGCAGGTGCTTGTGAGGTCCTGGAGGTGCATGGGTCCACTCACATCCTCCCTGGGGATGTTAACATGTGCAAGTGTTTCTGCTCACAGAGTGCCCCCTGCATGCACTGAGAGCATCCCCTGGCCATGTCCCTTTGTGCAGTGCAGAGCTTGTGCCCCAGTGCCAGGAGATGGGCAGCCAGGCTTGTGTTCCAGCAGTGGGACCCAGCTGGGTGGCTGCAGCAGTGTCAGCCCTGCCACCTCATCCCCAGCCTCTGGCCACAAGGATCAGGTTCTGCCCCGTGTTATTGGCCCAGGAGATCAATGCCGGGAGCTGACCTTGGAGAGGGAGTTGGAACACTTCCCCACTCACAAGTGAGACCATGCACTGCACCCATCCACCACTGGGATGTGGTGGGCCTGAACCGTGACCATTGGCAAGTGCAAGTGCTAGGAAGTCAGGCTTGTGTTCCCTGCTGGCTCCACCGCTCCGTCAACCCAGGATCACAGAATCACAGAATCACAGAATATTAAGAGTTGGAAGGGACCCACAAGGATCATCTAGTCCAACTCACCACCTAACACCCGTACAGAGACCGAGAGCACATCCCAGAGCACAACACCAACCTAGATCCCTCACAGTCTAGCAGGCCACTCCGAGCCGGAAGGGGCCCAGGGTCATCCAGCCCTACACCCCCCGGCTAGACCATGTCACTACTAAAAGATCCTCCTCATCATCAGTAGTATCAAAATACAATTCCCCCACTGTCCCAACAGCCAGAACACAGGAACTTCCCAACACTCGCCCAACACGACAGGGTCTCAGAGGCAGAGTAGAACACTCAGGCAGAGGGTAGTTCTTGGAATGGAGGAGCCGAGGGGATTGGGGGGGAGAGGGCCTGGGAGCCCAAGGGGCAGTGACACTGGGACACGACTGGGTGATGCAGCTGCTCTTGCAGCAGCGCTGACTTGCAAAGGAGCTGGAGAGGGAGGCAACAACTCCCCTGATACAGCTTCAACAAGAACAGCTTTGCCAGTGCCACTGTGGCATGGTGACAGGGTGCTATGCTGGCTGTCCATGTGGCAGGCCCACCAAGGCACAGCAGCAGAGAACTACAAAGGTGAGGGCAGGGCAGGGTGATGGGTGGGGCTAATTTGCATATTCATGAGCTGCCTACCTTTACAGAGTGCGGGTTTCATGGTACCCTCGGAGACCCAAAGCCCCCGTGATACTCAAGGGTTTCCTGTATTTCGTTACTGGGTTTGGTTTATAGCATAAGATTCAAAATAGAAAATGACATGGCATTGTACTGGCTTGATAAGACTTGTCACAGTATTAGAATACATTAGTTGCCCTTTAGTAATTTCAAAAAGATGTTAGGAAGTTGCCTAGGAGACAGGAGATATGATGTACACGTCTGATGAAAACTGCCTTCTCAACATTTGTCATTATGGCAATGTCTTGGTCTACCAAAACATTGTTTAGAGTTACTGCTTTTGCTGCTTTTACAGCTTTTCTTGTTATAAGACAATGTGAAAAGCTCATTCTTCATAACACCTTCAAGTATAAATTCTCTACAGAAGTAGAGAATATTCCAGTGCAAAAAGGAGAGAAAGAAATTTCTCTTTACCTTGTTCTGTTTACCTTTCTGCCTCTGTCAGGTGAGTTCTGGAACATATAAGGATCCATTTGTCATTAATGCAAGGGCCTCTTTACACCAAAATGATTATACACACTGCAGCTGTTCCCATTAGCCCTTGTGTGATTTTGGTGATTCAAAGGCTGCAAGAGAATCTCAAGCCATTTGTGCACCCCCAGTTGTTGTAAAGGACCAACACAGAACAATGCCAACTGCTGATGAGCTGAGCTAAGAAATCATCTGCCTGAGCTGACAGTAAAGATTAGTTCATACCTTAGGATAATACTAAAACCACAGGAAAGAAGTAGGCAGGAGGTGACCCACAGGAGACACCCACCTGACATGTGCAGAGTGCACGTGTCCACAGTTATCATGCTGCTCTCAGTGCAAAAGCAATTGCAGTTCGGGGCCAACAAAATTCACCAGATTTTGGTGTATCTACATGGATGATTGAAAGAACTTCCCCTTTATAGAGACCCGAGCTGATGAAATATGACACCTGCAGTCCAGCCATAGGAGCATGGTGCTGTGCTTAACCTCTTGCTGGCATTTAGACAAGCAGAGCCATCCCTCTCTGTGTACACACACTCTCTCTGTTCAACAAGCCCTTCTTCTAAATGCCACTCAGCACAGCACACAGCCCAGTCAAGCTCTCAGTGTTCACTATCCTAGTGAAGGCTTAAAAATAAATTCTGTATTAAGCTTGGAAGATGAGCAGAAATCAGCAGTATTTAGGGCAGGGAGATAGTCCTTCTAACTGCTAATGTATTAAAGTATTTGCATACTTACAATTTCATTTTGGCAGTTATTCTGGATTGGTGACATTCCTCTCCATTTTCTGTTGTATCTCTGGTTTAGAAAACGTAGTTTTTCTTGTTAGAGGCAGCTAGCCAGTACAACTGTGTCCACTGTGGGGAGAAAGAAACTGTTTCTCAGGGACAGTTGTACAAAAACAATCCTCCTGTTTAAAATTAGTCCAGTCCCTTGCACAGCTGTCATGGTCCAGTCAGTTAGGCTGGACTTGTTTGCAGGACCTCAGAGTGCAAAACAAAATTCCTAGAGAGGGTTTAGCTTTGATCAAACAGTGAAACTTTATTAAGTGCCCATAAAGTGGCGACATGATAGATGAAAGAGTGAAAGTAAAGAGAAGAGAGAGAAAAAGGGGCTACAGCTACCACCATGAATGGATCCTCAAGGCGTCCCTATAGACCATCATTATGCAGAGTGGGAGAAGCTTCCAAAGTTTCATTGCTAGGGGGCCATCTTTTATACTAGCTGTTACACCTTACCCCCTCATCTGTCCCATGGACTTTTGCTAGTCTCTGCCTTTTTCTTCCGCACATGCCCAAGAAGAAGTGTCCGAGGTATGGTCAAGGTCAGAAACGAGTGGCCTTCTTCGTTTCTGTGAGGGGGTGTGTTTTCGTGTTCCAGTGAACAAATCCATATTCCTGGACAGCGTGTTGTTATGGTTCCTTGATTGTGGAGAGTAGGCACAGGATGTGGTGTTCCATCCCCCCATATCAGAGAAGGGTGCAGCACACTCAGTACCACACCATTCATTGTTCTGGGGTACCTGAACCTTGGTTTCCATAGGAACCACATTACACAGTTCCAGTCCAGGCAGCAGCACCTGGCAGTCACTACTCTCAGGCAGGTAGGCTGCTGCAAACTCATGTCAAGATCTTAGCCTAAGTTTTTGGGGTACCTTGTTGTCCAAGTTTCTGATGACAAGTTGAGACAACATTCTTCTTCTGACTTACTCTTACAACAGCCCATAAATAGAATACCATACTCTTGCGACTTAGTGCAACTGGGTGAGCACAAGAAAAATCTTTTTCTCCTGCTGCATTTCCTGAGTAGGTGTATTGGTCTCAATGTCATCCAATAGTCTGAAATACAGCTGTGCCGCAACTGTATTTGTCTGAAGAAAGTAGTGTCCAAGGCATAGCAAAGGGAACATGCAGAAAGTGGAAGATGTCGAGAATAAAGTTGTCTCTGAAATCCCAGTGCAGGAGCTCTCAGCTTGCCCTCCGTGCAGCCTCTTGCCTATGTCATAGCAAGATGGTGTAGAGCAATGCCCTAAGAGGGACACTCAAAGACACTGAGCTCTGCTGTTTCCTTAATTTGACTATTGGATTTTGCCTCTACAAAATATGAATTATTTAAGAACACCATCTCTCAGTGGAACGGTATGCCCAGGGAGATGGGGGAGTTGCCATCCCTGGAGGTGTTTAAGACTGGATGAGAAACTCGATGACATGGTCTAGATGATGGGAGGATGGAGGATGGAGGTGGAGGATGGAGGATGGAGGTGGATGGAGCATGGTGCCCATGGCTCCAGAGTTGTGGGTTCGATCCTTGGTTGGGTGTTCACTTGGGAGTTGGACTAGATGATGCTTGTGGGTCCCTTCCAACTTGGAATATCCTGTGAACCTGTGAACCATTGTTGCAGCTCCTTAGGTTAAAACAGCTGGAGAGGAAAACGGTTCATTGTATGATTCCCCATGGACACTTCTACAAGTTTGAGATAGTTTAGAGTGAGAAAGACACATGTATGTGTGTATAAACATAGAAATTTCTACCTCGTAGTGTCTCAGGATGGCTCAGTTGTGTGCAGTACTCCATTAAGACAGTCCCTAAAAGGAGTACAGTGCAACTTTAAGGATTCCTGCGTTTTTTCGAATTGGTTACCAGTGGCTTTGTGTGCTTGTAAAAATCTCATTCTGGACCCAGGAAACAATAAAAGCACACTTTCTCTTGCCTAATTGTCTTTCCTCTCTTGGCAGCAGTGCAAGGAGCACTCCTAGGACAAAGCCCAGCCATACCTGATGCTCTGTCTGAAGGTCTGTCACTCCACATTTATCTGTCTCCCATTGCTGCTGTTTAGCTCTGTTAGTGGTCCCATAGTTGTCCCATGTGCTGGCATCAGGGCAGCAACTGGGATGTTCACATGGTCCAGATGATTTGTCAGCTTAGAGAAAAGCTATATTCAGGCTTTGGAGCTTTTACAAGCTTTTGTTCAATGTGAGAAAAGATCGTTTTTCTTTTGCATTTCCAGTGAGAGACCTCCTCCATGAACCTACATAGTAATTAAGTGGAAATCTGCTGTACTCAGCGCTGAAGTAATGTATGTCCATGTTTATTCCCTAAGGAAACACTTCCATCTCCTTACTGTGCCCAAAAGAATAGGTGGGAAATACTTTATATTGCTTTTATGTTGTTTAACAGGTTTCAATACTGACTGATTTGTATAAACACTAAAATTTGATCTCATTCCTACTTATTGCTAATAAGGTATTTCATTTAAGTGAGTGTTATTGTTAAGGCCTAGAGTTTGTGCTCTAATTCTGTCTAATGCATTGTACTATATTTTTGTGTGTGTGAAGGAGATTCAACATTCTCTTCTATATTTCATCTTCAGATCTACACAGGGATGTGTGTTCCTGTCTCATGGTTTGACCCTGGCTGGATTCCAGAGATTCACCCACAGACACTCTCTCACTTCATTCCCCATACAAACAGGGGAAGAGAGAGGAAAAGTTAAAAAAAACCTGAAGGGTTTTTGCTACAACAGGAATGAGGACTATTAGAAATCTTTTACTGTCACAGGCAAAACAAGCTCCAAGTGGGGAATGTAAAGGGTTTATTTCTAACAAGATCAGAGCTTAACATGAGAAGTATCATCTTAAAGGCAACCTTCTTCCCCACCTCTCCATCTCTTACAACAGATAACACATTCCCCTTTTTTCTCCAGGGGAACAGGGGTAGGGGAAAGCCAGGCAGTTGGTGTTTCTCTGCCGCTGCTCAGGGGAGGAGGCCATTTCCCTGCATTTCATAGGGTCCCCTTCATGGGAGAAAGTCTTTCATGACCCTTTCCAGAGTGTGTCCCATCCCAGGGGCAACAGCTCTTCCATACTCTGTTGCCTGGGGGTCACTCCACAGTTCTTTGAGCACTGGCTGCTCAAGTGTGGTCCCATCCCAAAGCACACAGATCCTACCAGGTACAGTTCTGCCACACAGCGTGGACTCCTTTCCACGGGTTATATATCTCTCCTGAGACTCTGCTCCAATGTGGGCTCCAAGGGGTGGCAGCCTCCCTCCTGCATCCACCTACTCCAGTGTGGGCTCCTCCACAGGTGGATCTCTGCATCCCTGGGTTCTCTCCATTCCATGGGCTGCAGGGGGACAGCCTGGGTTTTTTGCCAGAAAAAAAATCAGCCACAGTAAACCCAGCACATCCTGCCAGGAAACGAACATCAAGTGGCTAAATATTCAGTTACTATTATGTATTTCAAGGTCTGAAAGGCAAAATCAGAAGACAATTATGGGTTACAAGAACAGCGCAAAAAAAAGTAATTTCCTGTAGTTGAGTAATGTAGTTAGTAAATAGAAAATTTACTGATTTGCAGTATATCATTAGTAGGATTAGTCTTCACTAGAATTCCTTCTATACAAATTGTGCGGGACTATGCCATTTAGAGCAGAATAGGTACTGCAAGAGTGAACATTTTACCTGTCATTCAGAAAATAGTAGAAATTCAAATTGATTGGATTTTGTTCAAATGTAAGGGAACAGTGACTAAACCATTTATATTAACAGAAACAGAAGATCAGTTTCTTGTAATAATTACAAAGGTTTCAATAAGTTTATGATAATTTTGACCTGAAAAGATTCTGCTCATTATTCTAACAGCAGAGTGATTATCTGAGGTTTTTTTAATACCTCATACTTAAGGTTAAAATCTGAAGGAGCAGGCTTTGTTTGCCTCTTTTGCCTTCTTCTCCATTTCTGTTCCTGTTTTGTCTTTTTTTAAAGTCTGTTTTAGGGGAGCAAAAGTAAGGAAAAGTGTGGCAGTGATGGTATCAGGTAGCCAGAGGCAAGTGCCTACTGAGAATGCCATGGCCTTTTGAGGCAACTTAGAATTTATGTGGGTCTATGAGTTAAAGATTATAACTGAAAGAAAGCATAGATATGCAGACAACCTAACAAGATTTTTCATCCATTTCTCATATTCTTTTGGGAGGGAACAATCTGATCAAATGAAATGGTTACTATTTTACTATCACCTACTCAGCTAATGTTTAAATAAAATTTCTTAATCAAAATGCAACCCATGGAAGTCAAGTAATGAGCACTTATGTAGAGGAGTAAAGAAAGAGCACAGATGAGACCAATAGTTCATATATTTAGTAGAAAACACACAGGATGTTGTTTCATGCTACTAATTCAACTCTCAGAATGGGAACTAGAAAAATAAAGAAGTAAACCACCTGAAAAAGAGGTAACAATAACAGTAGTTATAATTTAATGCTAATGCTTTTATTGTTTTCTATCCATACAATTTAGTTTCATGTAACCAGACTTCAGACTGCCTCTGCCTTGGGCTGTCCTTTCTCCTTGACCATTGTGTTTCCCATTGCCCTCATCCCTTTGTTCATTCCTCTCTCCGTTTCAGAGGGTCAAGATAGAGCAATGCTCTACTGGTTCCTCCTGAATTTTCCCCTGCTAATGCAGGGTGTTCCCTGAGCATGGCAGAATCAGCCCTGGTATAGCATAGGCTTCTCCTGGGTTCATCTCCTGGACACTGCTGGTAGCCCAGGCTGGGGATGGCACCCACACAGATAGCTGCATACACACTCAAGGTATGTATGTTCTTTACACATATGTGAGATTAATAAATAACATGCAGCATTGAAAACACTGCATTTTTGGTATTTATAGTTGATACTGAAAACAGGCTTTCTACGTCTCCGTTTAACTTTTTAGGTTAGCCTGCACTGTCAGAAATACTTTACAGTATTATGCTTGATGAAAGCTCAGGGTAAAAAAGAGGATCGAAAGACAACTTTCTAGACATTTTACTGAAATTGGTTAATGTCAATATCTCACTAAAACAACCTAGTTATTTCTATGGTCACCTTCATTTAAATGACTAATTGGCAAGTCACATGGGACTGGTTGATCTTCATGTGGAGAATGGTAGGACTCTGTTTATTTCAAGCAGAGACAACCACATAATGAATTTACCCATCAGAAAACCAGAGGTCAAACCAAGTGTGCCTAGAGCTGTTAGCGCCAGGGAATGACCTCTCATATCTGATTTTACACTGTAATAACTTATGGCACGTCTCTCTGAAACTGTACCTTTGTTCATCAAACTTAAAAGGAAAGCACTGTTAATATTTTTAAGCACAGTTTCAGTTTTGGTCCCTCAAAAAATACCTGCACTTGACGTAGTCTAGACTTGTAAGTGTCCAGAGAGAAATGTTACCTTTACCGTAAAACTGAGGAAAGATGGTTACATTTTTTCCTCTTCATTTCTTAAGGAATAATGTCGCATATTCCTCCCATCTGTTGTTCCCTGGGAAGAAAATCCTTGCAAATAATTCTGATCCCATCTTATTTTGGGAAAAAAATAGAGCTGCTCTCAAAATCTTGACCTAACAGAAGGACACTGCTTGTCCTGATCTTTGTCATCCACTGTCTATTTACAGAATCATTTATAAAAATGAGACTGGGGCTATATGTAGTTAGACTCTAGATGTGACTATGACCACTGATTACCTCAAGTTTCCATCTTGGTTTCTCTTTTCACTTCATCCCCTTTAAATCTGATAGTACATAGTCTGCTCACCAGGTGCTATGACTTTAATCTCATGTAGCTTAGTTCTTAGAAAAGAATAATTTTGCAATCTCAGAGCAATGCTAGTCCCTGTAAAGAGGTGGGAAAGAATGTTCCTCCTCAGAGAAATAATGTTTTCACAAAAATACCATTAATTATTATGCAATACAATAAGCAGGTAAAAAATCAATGGAACAGAGAAGACACACAGAGAAAGCATGAATAAGTAGATTAAATAGTCCAAGGGAATATTTCCAGACACTTAAACTTGAAAAATCATTCTCTCAGACAATCCCCAGGTGTGGCTGATGAGTCAGTGTAGGCCAGAGAGTACATCCAGTAAAAAATAGGATGTTGCCACCCTCTTTCACAGAGGGTGAGTTCAGTAATATATACACAGGCAAACCTTTGCCGGTAGTTTCCAGTGTCATGCATTTAATGAACTGCTATAGATATATAATCTGGAAACCTCTACATCAGCTTGGACTATGCAGTGGTTTGACCTTGACTGGATGCCAGGCATCCTCCAAAGTGACTCTATTAATCCTCTCCTCAGCAGGACAGTGGAGATTCATGGGTTGAAATAAGGACATCAAATGCATTAATTGTCAAAACAGACTGAACTTGGGCATATTGACTGAATTTAGTACTAACAAAACCAAAGCAGGATAATGAGAAGTAAAATAAATCTTAAAAACATCTTTCCCCTGCCCCTGCCTCCTTCCTGGGCTCTACTCCTCACCACCAGCAGTGCAGGAAGATGGGGAATGAGAGTTAAGGTCAGTTGTTGTTACTTATGTTGATCAGGGAAAGAAGTCCTTCCCCTGCTTCCTGCGGTGTTCCCTCCAACAGGAGAGAGTCCTCCATGAACTTATCAAACATAGGCCTATCCCATGAGCAGCAGTTCCGAATGAACTGCAAATGAGTCACTTCTCCATGGAGTGCAGTCCTTCAGGCACAGGTGCCCCAGCGTGGGGCCCCACAGTGTCACTAGTCCTACCAGAAAACCTAGTCCAGTGTGGGCTCCTCTCTCCATGGGTCAGCAAGTCCCTGGCAGGATCCTGCTCCAGCATGAATTTCCCACGGGCTCAAGCACTCTTTCAGGTATTCACCTGTTACAACGTGGGTCTCCTCCACAGGCTGCTGGTGGAACTCCACCCCCACATTACCCTCCATGGATTGTAGGGGAACAGCCTGCCTCACCATGATCTTCACCACGGCTGCAGGGGAACCTCAGTGCCAGCACATGAATCACTTTGTCTCTCTCCCTTTCCACTGGTCTTGATGTCTGCAGAGCTGTTCTTCTCACATGTTCTCTCTCCACTTTCCTATGGCTCTAATTACATATACAAAATAACTTTTTTCCTTCATAAATGTTATCATAGGGGTGTTACTATCATTCCTGATTGGCTCAGCCTTGGCCAGCAGTGAGACCATCCTGGAGGCATTGGCTCTGTCAGACATGAGGGAAGGTTCTGACAGCTTCTCACAGAAGTCACCTCTCTATCCCCTTCAGCTACCAAAACTTGGCCTCACAAACCCAATAAATACTGTTTCCCTACGATTTGCTGAATAGTTGCAAGGATTTGGAAAGGATTCCTTCCAGGTTCTGTTTTGAGACAGACACATGTAGTCTTTCAGTCTTCTTACTGTGAGCACCTCTACCTTGTTTCCTGCTGGCTGGTCACTGCAGGCCTGGCCCATGTTCCAGACGTGCCCTGGCTCTGTTCTGTGCGATGAAACCTGGGTCCAAATATCAGAAAACTGTACCTTTAATAAAACTGCCTGACATTTTAAGTCTCTAGTTTCAACCATAAGACATAACCCTAGATCAACATTCCCTATGCATACAAATGCACATTCCTGTCCAAGAAGAAAGCTATGAAAGATGAGTTAATTGGAAGACTTATGTCTCTATACATGGGACAAGGGCTGACTTTTTTTTTATATACAGTTATACCCCATCATTTGCAAGGAACTGGTCATGCCAAGGGCTTTGCAGAATGTCAAACTCGCAAAGATGCGCAGGTCATTAATATGCATGCAGGCCACGCCCATTGCTCCACCCCTCGATGCTCCGGAGCACTGGGGACACTTTTCTGCTTCTCCCCTCGGGCTGTCTCAGCACAGGGGAACAAAGGGAACTGTTTCTGAGCCCCTTCTGACTTGGGAGACCCCCTTCCCCGAGAATCTGTGGGCTTCTCCGGGCTGCTGTGGCCGCGCTCCCACAGCCCAAACCCCGCGCTGCTGCTCCCCCACCCCGACCCCAGTGCGTGTGCCCAGGGCATCCTGGCGTGGCATCCCAACCCGCCAGGGCTGCTGTGGGGCCAGGGCTGCCGCAGGGCCGAGGCTGCTGGTCCGCCAAGGCTGCTGTGGGGCCAGGGCTACTGGCCTGCTAGGGCTGCCGTGGTGACAAGGCTGCCAGCTGCCGCAGGAGTTTCTTTCCTTTTAACATCCACCAGTCCCGGGAGAAGCAGAGCTGCCTGTACGGTCCCAGAGGGTGGGAGAACAGAAGTCTCCTCGTAGCGCAGCAACAGCTGCCCCCTCCAATCACACAGTGCTTGCCCAACCTCGCTTGCCTCACTTTCGTGGGACAGTTTCCTGGGTCAGGGACGGGCGCACGGTACAGCCATTGTGAGCCCCCTGCCCACAGGGCAGGGTGAGTCCCACCCCACAGGCACTACGGCACCACCCCTCGGCAGAGCAGAGGCGTTGTGCATGCGTCAACCTGGGAACCTTGCAAGCAGCTGAAGAAAAATTGTGAGAAANGTAGCGCAGCAACAGCTGCCCCCTCCAATCACACAGTGCTTGCCCAACCTCGCTTGCCTCACTTTCGTGGGACAGTTTCCTGGGTCAGGGACGGGCGCACGGTACAGCCATTGTGAGCCCCCTGCCCACAGGGCAGGGTGAGTCCCACCCCACAGGCACTACGGCACCACCCCTCGGCAGAGCAGAGGCGTTGTGCATGCGTCAACCTGGGAACCTTGCAAGCAGCTGAAGAAAAATTGTGAGAAATTTTCCCTGCAAATGGGCAGGTTCATAATGGAGAGGTCGCAATGCAGCGGGGATTCACTGTAATAGGTCTAAGAATGCAGGGGTTGGTAAAAGCTGACAGGAATATATGGAAGGACCTCTACTCTCTTCAGCGTCTTCTTGTCATTAAGGTATTCTTCTACTGGAGAGCACCATAAAGATAGTGAGAACAGCAGAAATGGATAAGGAGCAAAAATACAGTCATACCTCAGTTATTCACGCTGTCATATTCACGGTTTTTCATATTCATGGAAATACTTCCCACAGTATTTGCTCAGTTATTCATGGAGCAGTGAGGTACCGAATTGCCAGGGTGGGCGGCCCCGTCCGGCCCTGCCAGGAGTCAGGAATTCTTTAACTGTAACACAGAGACCCACAAGGGGCCCTTTGGGTGCCGCAGCCAGTCTGGACTTGCCAGCGCATATCTGCATATGTGAATATGCAGACATTCATAGCCTCAGGCAAAACACTCCTGCCAGTGCTAGCTGCTGCAGCTAAAGGGAAAAAAACCCGACTCCCATGCTCCTCACTGCTCATAAGGAGCCTGGATGTTGCAGTGTTCCAAAGTTGTCATGTTTCTGACAGTAATTTGCCATATAAATATCCGACTTGTATTCACAGATTAAAGGTTCTGCGGGACCCCCAGGAGACTTGAAATCCGCAAATATGGATGTATGAACATTTTATCTCCCTTTTAGTTAAAATATGTAGTACATGCCATCCAATGGCCATTAGCATTCTTCTTGTGATCTCACTTTTGGGATGTCTTGAAAATGCTTCTTCCACATGTATTACAGACTGTATCAGAGGCCTGGTAAAATGGGGTTTCAGTGAGATATAACAACCACATAAAAATGACAGATTGCAGTCATAAGATGGTATCAGTAGAGTGGGAGATAGTAGAATGCAAATTCTTTCTGCTGAAAGCCGATGGTTCCACAGGATGACCTTGAAGATCTGATTCCCCCACTAGTGAAGGCAGATGGGGCTGTGTGCTGTGCTGTAGGCACTAGGTTGCTTCCATTGAATGATTAAATAGAAGGGCTGAAAGAGTCACTAAGGCAGATAATTGTACAACACTGCCATTCTTATCTGTACACCGTCTACAGAGCAGGAAATAAAAGTGATCAAGGGGAAACAGAAATGCATAAATGAAGGTAATGATGCAGATTTCTTTTGCAAAGTGTTTCCAGATCAGCAGGTTAAAGCCACACATGAAGCATAGTATTGTTAGTAATACTATTTGGCAAAGTAATAGATTACAACTTTTCAAACAATGAAATTTAAGAGTTATTGCAAATTTAAACAAAAAAAACCACTTCCAAGAGACAGGCACAAGCTGTCTCTTTCTTGTAGAAGAAATAACACTGGGCATTGTTTTGGAAGATTGCTTAAAACATGATTAACTAGGTTGTTTTTCATATTTTCTACTCGCATTTTAAAATCATCTTTGAAAGTAAGTGACATTATTCCTATACCAGCTGGAGAATGGCACAAAGTGTACTGTAACAGGAGTGACAGACTGCAGGGCAGCTCTAATTAATAAATGGCTTGCCTTGCCAGGCACAAAGCAGTTGGGTGTTGACCCAGTGAAGAAATGGAGCTTTATGGCGTGTAATATAGTACTAAATAAAGCTATGTATAGGTGTTTTGAGAAAGTATGCAGCAGAGGGTTGTCTGGAAGAGAGAATGTTGTTGGGGGTTTATTTCTTTGTTTACTGCTTCTTCCTTTCTTGTTTTACTGTGCACTTTTCAGTCTGAAACTAGAAGGGTGGTTAACAGGCAGCTATTCTTCTGCAGCAGTAAAGGACTTCACCACAGCTCTCATTCCTCTGGGGCCTTCACCCCCCGCAGAGACAAGTACAGAGCACTTGACAATGTAAAAAGTAGGAGGTCACAGTCTTTTCCTGGAGCAATATATGTTCCTCAGAATATGATTTTTCACTAGAAATACTTATTTCTGATGGTTCTATGTGAGTCTCTGTTAAAGTGAACCATCAACTGTCAATATATATTTTATTCCGTTCTGTGTATATTCAATCCTTCTCATACATGTGAAACCCTCCAGGTAATCATTACATAAGGTGATATTTGTCAAGTGTGTTTTCTGTCTCCTGTGCACCAACACTTCTTTGTTTTTTTTAATTCTGGCCGTCACAAAGCTGAATAAATTATCCTTGTAGCCCTATGGGCCTTTTAAGACCTCTATGGGTCTTTAAGTTCCGTACAGATGATGTATATATCACAATTTTAACTTTGGCTTGCTATGTTCACAAAGCCTTCTGGCAAAGCTGTATTTGTCTTGGGCTTCCTCCAAAGTCCTACACCCTGTTATGGTTTAGGGTTTTTTGCTGCTCTGGCAGTGAGGGGGTTAAAAGCTCAGTTCTTGCCTGGGCCTCAGTGCTGCCATGGCATTCAAGGTTATAGAGATAGAGACATCTCTGTGAATAACATATTTGGGAGAGAAGAAAAAAAACCCTCAGTAGCAAGATACAGGGGCTGGTTCAGAACCTGTGTTGGGAGGCTGAGAGATCGAAGGCCCCCAGGCCCATGAGAGAAGGGGTAGAAATGTTCTTCCAGGCATCCCGCTGCTGCTTATGAATTGGACNCTTGTAGTTGCCTTGCTTTTTTGTCTGTGACCAGTTTTATTTTCCAGTGTTTTCTCCTCCGGGAGAGGTTGTGGTGAATCTCTGGCATCCAGCCAGGGTGAAACCACGACAACCCGCACCTCTCAAACAGACAAGTGCCTTAGCAATACTCTTCTCTGTGTCTCTGTCTTCAGGCTGGGCTGGCTTGGAGTTTGCTTGTTCTGGGAGACACAGTAATGGACATATATTGGTGTAAGCACTGGAGAAATATTTTTTTAATACAAAATGTGTGGTGCAAATAAGGAACAGGGAAGATTATATTAATAATCATCATCGTCATAGTATGTAAATTGAGTTTGGTCTCTTCTTCCTTGTAACTAAAGTATTCGTCAGGGTTTGACCACTTGTTTTACTGATTTCTGATCCTCTTACCCTGAGGTTTCTCATATATTTATTTATGGTATAAATGTATTTTGCCCTTTGTCCCACCTATAGCCAACTTGCTTTGTCTGATGAAGCAATTAATTAACCAGTTGCATTGGCCCCAGAAAAGAACTGTTTTACTTTCAAACCAAATACCTTATTTTATACCTTTATATTTTGCTTCCTTAGTTTCTCCTTTCATGCCTGTACTAGATGTACTAGACTGGTAAAGCTGGTTTCTAACAAGACACACACCTGTCTCGGAAGCAGACCAAAAGTCATCCAGTGTAAACAAACTTATAAAAGGCTCTTAAAAAAAAAAAAAGAAAAATAATAATAAAAATAACAAACAAGCAAACAATCAAACCATCCCAAACAAATCACCTTTCTCTTTAAATAAGCTTAGCATAGAAAGGCCTATAAAACACTCTTTTGTGACTGCATGTTAATGTCAAAAGTTAAGATATTTTTTCAGCCTCTTCTCACACAAGTGGGATTGCTTGGGCTGCACAATACAAGTCAGGACCATGGTTTACAAGACAGGATTCATCTCACTAGCTGCTGTACTCTACAGCCTGTGCACACACATGTAAGCTATTTGGTCACCTATAAATATTTCTGGAGAGCAATTTACCCATCTTTTGCAGACATCTACTTGCATGTCATCTTTTGAAAGTGCCTCTATCCCTGCCCTGAATACAGTGACTCTAGGTTAGCATCTCAGGAATCCCACCTCAGATCTCTATGGTTGTGCCTTGTAATTTCAAGGTTGTACAGATAAAATTATCTGGGATGATATATCCTTGTAATTACACTGGAATCATTATCGAGGACACATTTGCTTTCACAATTGAAGCAATGGAATTACATTTCTGTCATAAAATTTTGCTCTTTTAAATGAGATGGTGGCTTTCCACCTTCAAAGTGCTACCAATTTCCGTATGCTACTTTTTGTGCACAAATAAGAAAGAGTTTTATCATCTCTACCCCCAACCTAATCTCAGATTTCATTAGCTCTGCTGTGTTTTTTCCAGTTCATGCACCAGCACCTCTGCAAGTTCTTAGACTGCAAACGGGATTACAAAGGGAATCCTTAAAAACAATGGCAAGATAACAATTACACAGGTATAATAAGATCTGTTTTAATTTACTGAGCAAGTATAAAAATGATAAGCACATTGCCCAGAAAAAGGTATATAAATTAAAAAGAAAGAGTTAAGATTTAGAGCAAAAGAACACATGTCCAAGATTTACAGTTTTGCTTATGAGTCTACTTTTAAACACAAATATCTTGGAGTAATTTCTATATATATTTAACATTAAATAGACTTTCTTCTGTAAAAATATAGAGAAATCTAATTTTTTGGTCAGATTTCTCACAAAAAAAATAAAAACTTAAGATTTGACAAGCACTTACCTATTGCTAAACCTTTCAGATAACTGGTGAACACTCTATGAGCACCAGGAAATGGGAAAAATCTTACAATTAAGATGAAGAGTCAATGCTAAAGATACTAACTTAACACCTAATTTTAGCACAAAAATATGCCATTTGAAAAAGCTTTTATCTACTATGGGAAAGTGCCAGACATTAAGAACAAAGAAATTATGTACCAGGTTTATAAAATTCTCATAATAAATTTTTTCTCAATGTCTGGGTCCACAGGAGGTAGTCACTGCACTGTGTCCCACAAGTGTCCAGGCTAGGCTGGTTCCCAGCACAGCCAGACCCACCTTTGGCCTGTTTGAAAGGAATTGGAGAGATCTTATTCTCAAATATGGAACTAGAAAAGGAGATGAAAATGTCATACTTTTTTTCCCTTATGCACTCAGAAGATGCCCTGATACAAGACCTAAGACTATTGTAACTCTGCTGATGATAAGAAACAGCTCTTTATTGAAACATAAATCTGTCAGGATCAATATCCTGTTTCACAATGCTGCAATGATAAAACTGAAATTAAGAATTGCATTAATTAAACTTAATTAATTTTATTTTGAATATATTAATGCATATTAATGTACATTAAAATGCATTTATGTATAGTTTTTGTTCTATATATTGATTTATCTTATTAAGACAGAGAAATCTCAGTTTTCTGAACTGAGATCCTATGGAATTTCCTCTGCATTGATGAAAAATTTAGAATTTCAACTTCTGTTTTAATTTATAAAGAAGACACTATTCAAAATTCTTTTCACAGTCCATCTCTAGACCATAATTGTTTGCTCTTTGCTTTTTAATCAATACAGTTGGGTCTCCTATATTGCAGACCCACGGTCTTACTCAGGTTCTGCGAAGCCCTACTGCCCTTTTGAATGGCAGCTCATTAATATGCAAATTTGCCCCGTACCCTGACGTAGCCCTGGTGCTATTTTGGCACTGTGTTGCTGCATACCAGTGTTTGTGTCAGCCCTTCCCGGCACCTGCTGCCACCTCACACTGGGAAAAACCCCTTTTTGGCACAGCCAAGGACACAGTTTCGTAACTGCACGGTGATGGGTTGTGGGGGGTGGCAGCCGCCACGGCAGGTTGCACATGTGCTGTTGAGAAAAGGGGTCTCCTTCATTGCTAAAAAATCATGCCGCTAAGATGTGAAGCTGCAATATAGGGGGTGCGAAGTGCAAGAGGGCCGACTGTAATGCTTCGTTATGGCTGACTCTGGTGAGAGCTTACACAGTTCACTGAATCTTTCCTGTCTTTATCTAAATATCACCTCTATTCCTTTATCTGTACTCCGTATGACTTTAGGTTCATCCTGTAGCCTTCGAAGGTAACAGTAAGAGATCAGCAGGAGCAAAGCTAAGGTCTAAGTCTTACAGAACTTCAAATGACAGCTCATGACCTGATTGATTCATCCTCAAACTACCCTTTGTCTTCAAGGACACTCCATTTACAGACAACGTCCCTCCAGTGTGCTATCAGTGGCAGATCATGGCCATAGGCTTCCTGTAAGTGCCTTAGGGAGGGAAATGTCTCCCTGTATTTGTCTAAAAAGTGGCAGTAAAACTCAAGGATATTGTGACAATGAAGTAATAAATGTTGAATTTTAAATAGAGTCCACATTCTGTGTATTTTCTCCTCCAAATTCAGTGCACATTTTCAGATGTATTATAGAATTCAAGACTATAACCTCACAGAAATGTGTTAATAGTGTACTACATTTCAGTAAAATTTACTCACCGAAGCATACATCATAAAGCTCTTGTGTTTCGATTCAAAGTTTAAATTCAAAGTACAATGAACTTTAATGTATTTTACTCCATTGATTTATTTTGTTCTATTATTTCATAATATTGATTGAATTGGTTTGAGAATGTTGAAAGATACTGCATTACAGTATGCTTTCTTATTCCTCCATCTTACATAAATTTGCAGTTTATTTTAAAATTGTCAATAAAAATAAGTGACCTGCATCTAATTCATTTTTTTCTGGAGTAATGGTTGAGTGTATAATCTGTTTCCATCAGGATTATATGCAACTACCAACACCACTGTTTAACTCTCTTGACAGATTTAAATCAATTTTAGTAGGGATTGAATTATTAGAATAAAAGAAAAGGGTTTTCATGCCTGGAATGAGTCCACACAGATTTTCAGATTTTGAGTAAGAGAAGAAATAGGATTTGAAGCATTCAATCAGGCATGCAAATGTAAAGATGCTTCATGTCCTTTCACTTGGTTTACACTGCAAAACAACTGTTTCCTAATTTCCCTGTAGTAAAATCTTCATGAAACAACCCTTCAGCAAATGAGAAAGCGTGGTCTTTGAAAATCTCCCTCCAATTAGTTTTATAAATGTTTGAAAGCTTCAGCAGAAACACAAAGTTGGAAATGTGTATTGCATTACACATCATAGTTGGAAATAAGGAGTTATTAAGAGTGATGAGGGATGTGAATGTTACTCAACTCTGCAACTTTACTGCTGTGACACTACATACTCCTGACACCTCACTGTTTGGAGTAAATCCTGCTCAGTTTAGAAGGAACCGTGGAAAAAAGTGCCAAAATATTTTTTTTTCTCATGAAGAGAGTAATCCTACAAGGCTTTTGTTACTAAAACTTAAGGGCTATCATTTAGCCTGAGGAATTTCTGCGAGGTGAGAATCTAGATTTCCATGCTCTGAATTGCCCTCTGGAGGAAGCTGTTTCTCTTCATCAGCTGTGCTGGCCAGGGAGATGAGGTTTGCAAAATTGAAGTGATCTTTTAATTCAGCTCATTAGAAGCTTCACCTTCTAATTATTTTTTCCCTGATTTTGTTTTGCAGAGGATGTCTTCTGGGACAGATTCTTAATTTCTACTTCAGCCTTATGACATAAGTAGTGGACTTCGAATAGAATCTGCATTGCTAGAAGTACCTTATGCAGCTGTTTCTTCATAATATCTATGCATTCAACTCTCTTTAGGCAGTATTATCTAAGACAAGGTGTGACTAAAAATGAGTAAACTGTATTTTATGAGAAATCCAGAAAAGTTTGCTTTATTTTTCAAATTAATTAACTATGGCAGTCTCATTCTCCTTTCGTTTTTTGTGTAAGAGTATTCCAACACCCAGGATGGCAGCAGTGTTAGCCAACCCACCTCCCCCAAAACAGAGATTGAAAAAATAGCAAAATATGAAAGAAAATTACAATCATATTTCAGTTAAGACTACTCACACTGGAAATCCAAGTCTATGAGGTATACTTGGTTAGGAACATGAATATGCCAGATGATTAATGGAGCCAAACAGCATATATCAAACATCAATATCTCAAATAAGTTTTCAATTCAGGAAACTCTTCTATAAATTTCTGGGGCAAAGTTAATCTCACTTGTCCGTGACCATTGAAAATACAGGTATTTAAGTCATATCAAAACGACTCTCCTTAGTTGTCCTAGTTAGTAAGGAGGAGTAACAGCTGTGAAGGGCAACTTCTCCCACCTGCTGTAGATATAGGTATGGGAAGATGGTGAGGTATCTAGACAGAAGTTGCAGTGACTGGTTCACATTCAGAAGTTTTAGAAACCTAAGTGAAGGTGTCACTAGTGAATAACTTCCATCAGTGCACATCTGCAAGTCCTGAAATCTGTAATGTGCTAATCATGAAAGCCAGCAAGCTACAGCTCCAGCAAAGGATCTGATCTCATCCACAGATGAAAGCATAATACAAGAGATAGAGAAGACTATGAGAAAATTATTAAATAAGACATTTGAGAGCCTGAACAATTGTAATAGCACTACACAAAGAGGGTGAAGGTACTAATTCTACAAAGAGGGTGAACTCCTATCTTACAGTATAGAAACCTAGGTAGGGTGTAGCTAATGAAGGCAAGAATGTAATTGTCCTGGGTCAATTAAGATGAAGTATTAGAAATACTTGAATTATATATAGAAAGAGAGAAATAAGAACTTTACTGGGAGAAAGAAAAAAGAAACTTAATATAACAAATATATATTTTTATATATACACATTTGAACAACAACAATAACAGCATAAAAAAGAAAACAACCCACACTGGAACAATGACAACTGTATACAAGTGGCAAAATAAGCAAGCACAACGGGGGGTGATGACTAGCTCAAGGGAAAACCAGGGCACTTCCAGGACTCCAGGGGCAGGGGAATAAGGTTCAGGGTAGGCAAACCAGTGGAGTAACAGCCAGTGATCCTTTCCTGAAATATCCGAGGGGCTGCAGGGAGATCCAATGGTCAGCAGGGGAGGAGTTGTGCTGAGATGAGAAGTCAAAGGTCTGTGTGGTCCTGGGTGAAACGGCAGAAGTGAAAAAACAAGGCATCCTCAGTTCCAAAGGTCCATGAACCTCCCTCCTGTGAGCCCAGGAGCTGTAGTTATAGGGTCTCGGACCCCTCCCATGTCACATGCCTTGTGGGCATGTCTTCACATGCCATTGGCAGTCACTCAGCCTGCCCTGGCCCTCAGGCCCTTCCCCTAGTCACATGCCTTGCCGGGAGGGGAAGATAAAGGAATCCTCTATTGTTTGTCCAGTAGAAAGGAGAAGGTCCCTTCCCATGCCATGTGCCTTGCCAGGAGATAAGATAAAAGATCTTCCATTGTTTGTCAAGTGAGAAGCCCCTCCCCTGGCCACATTCCTTTCAGGGGAGGGAAAAGGAGATAAGAAGAGATACCTATTGTCTGTTCCAGTAAAAACAAGAAAAGTTTTACAATAGAACAAAAGGCCTCTCCCCATGACAGTAATACTGTTCATTATCATTCAAAATCTTAATTTTAATTTCTTGTTTCAGATCATAACCTTGGTGAGAATTATCAGCTGACATTGGAAATGTAAGTAGAAAGGGCTAGAATAATGTTAAGGCAAAACACATTTTAAGATCTTTCTTTGGCAACATTTACTATTTTAAATGAGCAGAAACTTACTATTTACTTGTATGAACCAAAGATTAGGTGCTAACTCTTTTCCAGCAATTTTTGATCTGTAAATAATGTATTGTCTGGCAACACTGCTACAAGCCATTCACACTGATATCCTTGGCCACTCATGAATTATTTCAGCATGAATCTTCAAAAGGATTTCATCTACCTTATCCACTTAAATGTTCATTATTTGTTGTGTAACTACTCATTCATATATGGAATTTTCTAACAAATCATTTATTCTGTCAGAATAAATTTAATCAAAATATTATATTAAAATTATATGAAACCAAAAAGTTTTGTGAAGAATAGAAGACAAGACAAGATAATATACAATAATACCTCACTACTTCGAAGTTCACCATTTGAGGGTTCAATACATTGCAGGTTTTTCCCCATGTCTTTACCATTTTTACTGTATTTACCGCTACTTCACAGATTTTTCTTATCGTGGCATTTTTCTGGAACTGTCCCCTTTGATATTTGAGGGATTACTGTACTACACTACCCTAACAAAACTAGAGAATAAGTCCTCTGAGAAGCAGCTGAGAGAGTTGGAGCTGTTTAACATTGAGAAAAGGAGATGCAGGCTTATTGGTCTCTACAAGTACCTGAAATACAGTTTTTCACAAATTCACAGAATATTCTGAGTTGGAAGGGACCCACAAGGATCATTGAGTCCAACTCTTAAATGGCACCACTCCTTCCCTGGCGGGAATCAAACCCCAGGTAACAAGGTAAGAAAAGGTCTCTTCCCCCCAGTAGTAAGTGACAGGATGAGAGGAAATGGCCTCAAGTGGTGCCAGGGGAGATTTAGATTGGGTATTAGGAAAAAGATTTCATCACAGAAAGGGTGGTTAGGCATTGGAACAGGGTGCCCAGGGAAATGGTGAGGTCTCCATCCCTGGAAGAGTACAAAATCTATGTGATTGTGGGACTTGGGGACATGGTTTAGTGATGAACATAATAGTGCTGGGTGAGCAGTTAAAAGAAATGATCTTACAGGTCTTTTCCAGCCTTAGTGATTTTATGATTATACATATTTTTTTTATTTTATCTACAAATCTCATGTCTTCTTCCCCCTCCCACCACAAAACAAATTAGGAAAGTTTAAGATTTTTCATGTGCAGAAGAGGCACAGGTCTAATCACAAAGTAGTAAATCATGCTGAGCTGTGGCATGCATGTGAAACCAGGGCAGTGGGATGGGATAGATGCAAATCCCGAGCCCTCATATAACAAGTAGATGTCCTAAGGTACTGTCCAGTGTGGTTTCTTTGTTTTCAAGAGCTCTGGAGAGGTTAAAGCCTGCTCGTTCATGCTCTTTCAGCTCACCTTTTCCTCACTTCCAGCAGCTGCTGAGGCTGCTTCAAACAAAACACAGATTTGTCATATTTACTTTTGGTAAGTGTTTAGTACAGTGAGCCCCCGCATATTCGCGGTCCGGTATTCCTGAGATTTAGTATTTGCAGACGATTTTTCTGCGAGCTGTGTGACCTTGGCGTGTGCGCAGAACCTACCGCGTCCTCAGTCTGATTGGCTGCCAGTCCTGACGCTGGCGGGACGCTGGGACAAGCCATGGCACGGGGACAAGGCGCAGGGTGGCACGGGGACTAGCTGCAGCGTGGTGTGGGGACAAGGCGCGGTGACTAGCCAGGGCAAGGCAAGGAGACAAGCCGCGGTGCAGCGTGGGGACAAGCCGCGGCACAGCGCAGGGACAAGCCAGGGCGCGGTGCAGGGACAAGCCGCCGGGACCCCTCCGCTCGCCCCCCCGCCCTGGCGGAGCTCAGCCAGATGTCTGAAACAAACCCCACTCTCAGGTCCATCCTCCAAATCTTATCTGGGGAGGGTGAGTGGCTACGGGTGTGGCGTACTCGACTACGTCATGGGTTTGCTATCTTTGCGGATTTCACCACTCACGTGAGGCGGACCAGACCCAACAGCCCGTGAGTAACGGGGGTTCGATGTATTTGTATATTTCATATATTTGCCCCCTCTCAGCAATACTTATTCTGATCCTTTCACAGTATCACAGTATTAGCAAGGTTGGAAGAGACCTTGGATATCATCGAGTCCAACCTTTAACCCAACACTTTCCCACAATACAAACGATTATTCAAGACTGGATTCAGAATCTGGAAATAACATAGCCACACAGCTGTCAAAGTATTGCTGGTTGAGAGTTGCATTGCCCTTGATATGGGCAGATGACGGGATCAGACAGCCTAAAAAGAAATCATCATGGCTTTGCTCCCTGCTGTTACTTACGGAATAAAAACCACCAAATATTTGTCAAAAATAAATTCAATGGATTTTTTGGCTTATAAGTTTTCATGCAATGCAGTTGTTTTTCTGTTATCAGAAAACATGAAACAATGTGCAACTGGTCAGGATCTTACCTCATGGTCTTTGTATCTACTACCATCAGATTTGATGGTGACCAGTAACAGATGTTTTATATGACAGTCTAATAATGAAGTCCACAGAAGAGATACTTTATTTGCTCATAAGGTAAGTACTTTCCCAATTCCTGCTGGCTGGTGTTTGATTAATGCCTGAAACATAAAGATAACATCCTTTTTTAATTTTTTGCTTTGGTTATTTATAATATGCTCAAGCATTCAGCTGGTTTGCCCTCTCAATGTTGTACACAGTGTCTCAATTTATGTATCATTCTCTTTTCTTGTGTGAGTTTTTTCAGTAGCTCAAAAAGACAAAAAAACCAACCCAGTCATAAAAGTGTATGGCAATTCCCTAACTACCAGAATCTTATCCTAAAGACAGGACCTATGCAGCTTGCACAATCCTTCATGCTGGGAAGCTGGGAGCCATAAAACATGATATACTGATGCAGGGATATATCAAGTACCTAATATGTATTTCAGATTAGTTGTTTTTAGGCCACTTATATCTGAAAATGCAAATCCTGCCTGTTTTCTCCTAGTTTCTTCTCTTTCTGGATAGCATACATACTAGGAGATGCCTGGAGAAATCTGTGTATTGTATGGAAGTTTGGAAGGACTGATAGCTCATACACAGACCATGGCCAGTGCCACCCTTTTTGGACAATTATATTTTCCTCTAATATCACCAAATAGTAAGCCTTTTCATTTCAATCAGACGATCCATTATGTTACCACACCAAGTCAAAGCCCCAGTAAAACACAGAGTCAATTCTTGCCCACTTATATCCCGCTGTAGAAGTCCTGAGGTCCCAACTCTGACAGCCTTACCAACATGGAAAATCTTCTCACTGCTCAAGTTCACAGGTTCACAGGTTATTCCAAGTTGGAAGGGACATATAGGATCATATAGTCCAACTCCCAAGCGAGTGCCCACCCAGGGATTGAACCCACAACTCTGGAGCCATGGGCACCATGCTCCATCCACCCAAGTCTTCCATTGTCTAGACCATGTCACCAAGTTCCTCATCCAGTCTTTTCTTAAACACCTCCAGGGATGGCGACTCCACCACATCTGCCCTGGGCGGACCATTCCACTGAGGGATAACTCTCTCTGTGAAAACACTCTTCCTAACATCCAGTCTAAGCCTCCCCTGGCATAGCTTAAGGCCATGTCCTCTTGTTCTGGTGCTGGTAGCCTGAGAGAGGAGATTCACACCCAGCTGACTGCAACCTCCCCTCAGGTAGTTGTAAACAACAATGAGGTCACCTCTGAGCCTCCTCTTCTCCAGGCTGAACAACACTAGCTCCTGCAGTCACTCCTCATGGGGCTTGTTCTCCAGTCCTTTCACCATCCTTGTCACCCTTCTCTGGACCCTCTCAAGCAGCTCAACATCCTTCTTCAACTGGGGAGCCCAGAACTGCACACAGTACTCCAGATGTGGTCTGACCAGCACTTGGGTACAGGGGAAGGATAATTTCCCTAGTCCGACTGACCACACTGTTTCTAATACAGGCCAGGATGCCATTGGCCCTCTTAGCCACCTGGGCACACTTCTGGCTCATATTGAGTTTTCTGTCAACCATTAGTCCTAAACAGAAAACCAGTTTTGATACATAGGAACTATACCAATGAACAATCTAGTAAAATCTGTCCATAGGCACTTGCAGAAAACAAAAGGATATATTATTTTCATAAGGATATATTAGTTTTTATCAGGAAAATGACAGAGTCATAAAAGCTGCAGTTGTGCTATTATGAGTGATACAGCGTATACAGTGATAACATGCATTACAGTGTTTACTGATGTACTGTGAAATTTCAAACGATTTTTTTCATTAAAAACTTAATAGCTCCACTGGAAGCAATGAAAATTGCATGCTAATTTTACAAACATTTCTTGTCATGACTGCAAGACAGTTTTTGCACAGTTTTCATTGAAGCAACAGAGCAGAAATACAATTTTAAACTCCCTAGCCATTCATCTCCATTATTTCATTAATATGCTGTGCCATTGCCACATCTCCAATCAACTGAAACATATTCTGAATAGTTATAAGAGGATCAACACCTACCAAAATAATTGTTTGATCAGGTATGAAGTGTCTCTTTCATACAGAGTCTTTACATTGATGACTGGGTTTAATTAGACTGGTTGGAAGTCAGAAAGAAGGCACTTTTTTCAGCATAATAAACTGCTAATTACTAACTGCACAGAAAAGGTTGTGGATAAAGAGGATTTTTCCATTAAGGCACATAGCAGAACAACTTCCATTCCCCTCACACTTCCTGCATTTGTCACAAACAATTGCAAGACTCTTTACAAGGCTTATTAGTCTCTCTTCCACTACACTACTCTGAGATAAAGAAGCAGCTTTGATGCTAACAGTGCTACTTCCATTTGCATAGAGGATGTAGAGGACACCAGAATGAGAGGGCACGGCCTCAAGCTACGCCAGGGGATGTTTAATCTTAATGTTAGGAAGCGGTGTTTCACTGAGAGAGTGATTGCATATTGGAATGGACTGCCCAGGGAGGTGGTGGAGTCACCGTCCCTGGAGGTGTTTAAGAGAAGACTAGATGAGGAGCTTAGTGACATGGTCTAGCTGGGGGGGTGGGGCTGGATGGTCCTGGGTCCCTTCCGGCTCGGAGTGGCCCGCTAGACTGTGAGGGAACTAGGTTGTGCTACCGCTCTGGGATGGGCTTTCAGTCTCTGTACGGGTGTTAGCTGGTGAGTTGGACTAGATGATCCTTGTGGGTCCCTTCCAACTCATAATATTCTGTGTGATTCTGTGTGTATTTGAAGGAACATTCTCAAGACAACGATGATAGACCCTTAGAATTCCTATTTTTCTGGACTTTTTTCTCAATCAGAAACCAAATAACAGGTACTTCTGTAGGAATGATATTTGCAAACATTGTTTGGGGAGTTACTTGCATTTGAAAATACTGAGATGTGGGGCTAGAGAATGTAAAAGTAATCTTAATTACAATAGTGAGTGACATTGAAATATTATTTTAAAACAAAGGTAGTAGCTGCTTAATAATATTTGACTAATTGTTTTCTTCTTCTTAAGTCAAAGTCGTTTCCAGTCACACTGCAGCCCCCCACTCTCTATTTGTACCACTTCATACACAGTGATATTTCTTAGTACTTCCATGACACAGTGAAATCATGCAGTAAAATATAAATAAATTCATAGAATTTGAAGAGATTTTACAAAATTAGAAAAATAATATATAAATTTTTTAGTGAAAATAATATTTGTATGTGGTAATGTTCTTTGTATGAAGACCTGGTTTTTGTTAAAAATTCACAACTACTCTATTCATATGTTAATTGGGTGAAGGAAAATAGACCACTTAAACTTTCTTCTAGAGATGCTACCTGCTTTGCTATTAGTAGCTTCCAGTGTAAAAGATGAGGATGCTGCTCTAAGCTATCAGACACCAAATATGTTTTATTCCCTGGTTCTTTACTCCTGTCCCAGGTCACATACTTTGTGCATTAAATGAAAATTCCAGAAGTAGAGAAGGAACTGAACATTAGTAAGGGGTCTTCAGATGTTAGTGTTTTGAAACCCAAGGAACATAAGGTCTGTATACACTATATGAATTTCCTTTGAAAAAAGTGGAGCTATGGAGTTTGATTTTCTCCCTCCTGTTCATTCTGAGAAAGATTGCCAGACAATATTATCTACCCACTGGCACTCAGAGGGCATCGTACGCAACAAAATTCAGCACAATGACCTCCAGTCTAGCTCAGTCCCTGGAATTCTCAAGCAGTACAGAGCCGTGCAGAAACAATTTGCACATTAACATGAGGATTAGAGTCTCCATGAGAGTCATCCCGGTCCTTCCTGCAAAGGCTTATCACCTTGCATGCCAGCAAGGGAGTGATGTGGCCTTCCTCTCACTGTGGGATAATTCAGGCTGGAAAAGGCCTCAGGAAATCTCTAGTGTAGATGGATCCTAAACATGGTTTACTTCATTTAACTGGAACAGTGTTTTAGAGTTCACTATCTTGATACACCACCTGCTTCATGTATGAAATTGTCAGAAGGTCGAAGATGGAAAATGCTTCAGTTCCTGATATTAGTTTAAACATGTCTTCTCTAGAAATTAATTTCACCTCTTTGTCTTCATTAAGTGCACTATTTTATTTCAAATATACTCTTCCAACATTTGCATTTGTTTTGCTACTCTAGTAACAAAACCAAGAAAAAAATGAAGCAAAATAAAGAGTAAAAGGATAGCAACTAATTTTTTGTGTTATCACTGAGCCACAACATAAAGGAAAAGCAGGATATAAACTCCATTAGCAGATTGCAAGCATTATAGGTTTATCTCCAACATGCAGTGTTAAAAATATAACCTGTTACAAAAGGTGTGTCTTTGCTGCTTAAAGCAATAATTAGCAAGGCCTGTGATGAAACGTGTCTAAAATGAATGGGCACTGATAGGCTGTTGCTTTCCAGGTACTTCCATTGACTGTAGCATTCTAATACTATTTCCCCATTTGCGTTCACTTCTCTTGCTCTTCAATCCTAATGCTGAAAACCATAATTAATAGGAATAACACAGGCTTTTAAACTATGATAAACAGGTAGACGGGTGGAGAGATAAGCATTTTGAGCTTTATGCAGAATCCACTGGTCAAATGGGCAAATAGGCAACTGTTTGACAGCTAGTTAAAGTGGCATATCAGATATCATCAAAATAGGCAGAAAACATTATGTTATGTCAAAATTCAGACAGCTACCTACTCACTATACATACTTCAAATCAAATAGCATGTCTGGAAAGTGTCAATGCAGTGGGTTGTAACTCAAATCATCCCATGAATCTCCCTGTAATGGTAAAACAAACTTTAAATATTGTACATCTGGAGTATTCCTCAGTAAACCAGGTGGTTTTTACCACTGAGGCAGCCAGATGATGAGGATGAGCCCATTTACAGCAGAAGGGGTTTAGACCTCTGTCTTCAGATGGCTGTGTGATGAAAAATAAAAATTTCTCATTACATCCCTGTCATAACTGCTGCACAGAACTTGCTTAATAAGAACCAGAACTACTTTTAGCTGTGAAAGGAAAGCTGGAAACTCACAGAGTTGCTAATGCTTGATCTCATCACAGGCCACAAAGGTTCATCAGGCATCTCTCAACCTCCAGGCGAAATAAACTTGCCTTAACTGATATTTAGATTAAGGTTGCTGCTTGAATAGAACTACAAATACGTTGTTTCATACATACACACATATGTACATATATATATACACATATAAGTATACATATGTATACACATATATATACAAGTATGCATGTTCGCAGATAGCCCAAACAGATAGATAGATAGCCCACAGACAGAGTCCAAACTGTTTCTGTCTGGGGTTTAAGGCATAGTCTTGGTGTGCAAATCTTCTTCTGACCAACACTTCAGCATGAATGTTGTGATTCTACTTCAGAAGTGAGACACTCCCAAGAATTCTGTTAGAAGTACAGGTGCGGTGGGCACTGGGGCAGGCACCTCAGCTTTTCAGCCTCATACCATGGGGAAACCCTAAGGTTTTGATGACAGTGTGAAAAGTGATACGTTGAGAACTGTGAACTTAGAACTAAAAGCAGAATTATTGTAATTTTCTACCAATAAAATTATGACTATCTAGTCTTGTTGGAAAGGAATTGTTTTAAATAAATATAAAGTATGGCTTCTTGGGGTGGTAGGACGGGGAAGTATGGAAGCTTGTTTCTCTGTCCAGAGTTGTGGGAATGGGTATAGAGATTATAAATAGCACAGCTATTCTGTTCACAGACTTACCCCACCTGAGAGCTACTAGGTCTTGCCGGCCTTGCCTTTGTGTTTTGGGTAGGGTTTTGACTACAGTTGGCCCTCTTCCCCTTTGCCCCCCCCCCTTTGCCCCCCCCCCCCATATTGCGACTTCACATCTTAGCAGCATGATTTTTCAGCGCTGAAGGAGGCCCCTTTTTGCAACTGCACATGCAGTGACCTGGTGTGCATGAATATTCAAATAAGCAGTCATGAATATGCAAACAAACCCACACAGTTGCAGCGGTGCCAGGACGGTGGTGGCTCCACTGCTTTCCCCCTCCCCGGCATGGCTGCCACAGCAATCGATACACAGCATCACCTGTCTCACCTTGTTATTTTATTATGAAACGTGTAAGCACAATTTGTTTCTCTATGTACATTTTTTTTGACATAACAAATTTGTGAAATGGAAATTTTAACTTTGTTGGTTACCGCCATTTCTGTGTAGTATAGTCTCAAATTTTATGTAAATCCCATTATTCAAAGTTGCTTAAATCCATTTAGAAAATCTTTAAAATTGGGAATTCTTAAAGTAAGCTTATTGGTTTTCCTGATTCATTTTTGTTTGGACCAAAAAACAGTACAGTACAAAGTATTAAGTATATATTCTTATATTTACTGAAATGGACTCTGGTGATTTTGGGTAATAAGGATAAGTTTAATACTATATAAGTTGCATATTTTTGTATTTTGTCTTTTTTATGTTATATAAATATCCTCTTAGACATTGGTTTTGTATCTCTTTATGTGTGATTTCTTTTGTCCGTGTATCAAACAAGACACCTACAGAATGAAGTGAGCATGTACAGACATAACCAATCAAGAGTCGTGAAAGGTCAACTCCACCTCCTGAAATACAACTCTGACCAATCAAACTGTATTCCACCTCCTAAGAAGGGTCTCCAACCAATAAAAATAGACTCCTCACAGATATTAGACGATAAAAAGTCGAGTCATTCACAACATGATTGAGCCCCTGGAATTGGATCTTAAGCTCCCAGCGCTGTTAACTTGGCTCTGTTGTCTTACTTAATTTTGTTAAAAAAAAATAATTATTTACTTATTAAATAGAGTGAGATTCCCCTTGTTTTTACAACAGTTTAAAACAAGTCCATGAAACACCCTTATTCCTTTCTTAGCAATGGAAGTTGGTATATCATACATACTACCCATGAAGCCTCTGCCTCTGCTGCTTGGTGACCAATGGCTTGCTGAATGTCATTCATTGTCCTCTTGCTGCCCAGGTCTCCACCCAGCAGAATGCCACTCATCACATGAGCCCCAAAGTGTTGGTTGTCTGCTCCAGGGCACCTTTATTTGTTGATGACAGTTGCATACTCATGCCAAACAGTCTGCTCTCAACAGACTCTTCTTCTTTGTGGTTCTGTCCATCTCTTTCTCTGTTGTACTTCATTAAAGTATAGACATTATAATTTACTAGCAGTTGCCAAGTACAGACCACACCATGTACCAAAGAATCACAAGCAAGAAGAATGGGGATAGAAATCAATAGCAAGACAAACAAAAACAGACAAATAAGTGTATGTCAGAAAAATTACTGTGTATGCCAAACATCCCTTTCTTCAAGGAGAATGATACTTGATTCACAAAGGTTATGTTTGGAGTCCAGATCCCACTGAGATTAACAATGAATTCCAATTCACCGAAGCAAAAATGGATTTAATTTTTGAAGACAGCTATTTTGTTTATGCTTCAGAAGTTCAGGAAATCTTTGTTCTAGATAATTGTTCTCAAGGATACTTTACAGAGTGAAAAATTAATTTTTTTTAATGTTTACAGTATTTGCTGAAGTAAGGATTTTCTCCGCAAATGTCCTTAAACTGAAAATTACCATAAAAATAAAATCATAGTATCTTTTCCTCTTCTTTTCTATTTAGTGTCTGATATCAGTACAGATAACATTTAAAATAAAAGGGACTGAATTTCTCACATCTTCAGATATGAGGGAGTCTAATAGACCCAATGAAAACATGTATTTCTGAAGTATGATCTGTAAAAGAAAAATGTATTTTGAAACTCAAAGAAAAATGCTAAATCTATTTGTTTTTTCACACTAATGTATTCTTTAACCTGGGCAGAAAAAGTAGGACCTGTTTATTCTTCTCCAGAAAGTTTTACTTATAAAAGTAGCAAAAAAAAAAAAAAAAGGTACAGAACAGAACTAATCTCTGAACAAAATTTTTTTTCCAGAGTATCAGTTTCTTCCTCCTTATCTCTTGCCTTCTACAGAAATGGGCATAACTTCTCCAAGGAAAAAAAAGCTAGAAAGGTCATGAATAGGTGATATTGGTTTAGTTCCCTTTTCTACATAAGACTTCAGTTTTCTTAAATAGAAGAAAACCAACTGACATCACATTAAGAGCACTGTGTTTAGTGGATATCATTTCTCAATGACACAAAGCAAATAAAAACAAAGGGGATAGCTGGATTTTTCGCTTTTATTACTCCTTTTCCAACAATATTTTTACATCAAGAAGGAGACCTAGATGTTCCTGAATGTGAGTGGAATCACAGGAATCAGAAATCCCATTTTATTTAATGTACTGCTCAATGCTAATTACGGACAACTATACTTTTCTTCTTTCGTTCAGATGCAATAGACAGTTGCAGCCTTAAAAGTTATTGACTGTATAAAGACATGTTATGGCCAGCTACAGATTATTTCAGTTCAGAAATGCAGTAACTTGAAGTGTTTCTGATGTTGTTAGCCTTACCCTTGCTATTATAGAAAGCAAGAAAATTGATAAAAATCAAAACTTATGCAGCTAGACAATGTAACTACATATGTTGAAGTGCAACTCAATGTACATTCAGGTATTTCAAAAGGCTCAGAACCCTGTATCAATGTCATAAATCAGAAGAATAAATTCTGGTACAGAAAATAGATTTTTGTTTAAGTTCAAGTAACACTCAGACATTTAAAATGCATGCCTTCATTCTCAAAATGATAAACAATATAGTTTGAAATTGCTTGTCATTACAGGTCTGAGATGCGGGCTGAAAAGCCTGTTGTCATCATAACACAGTAATAACCTGATGACAGTGGGAACATTTGCATTTTTCATGACACATATTATTTTTCTGTAACCAGAGAGACCAAAGGCACCTGACGCATTATTATTATCCATGGTGGCTTTATAGAACAAGTATTTCTTAGTATCTATCATAGTGCATTCTGTATATTATGAATGATTTTGCAGTTAATCAACAGATTCTCTGTTTGCCAGAGAAGTCAAATTCAAGATACGATGGAAAACCATGGGAGCCCTTTAATCAGACAAAGTTTAGTATGTCAGAAATTATTCTGTTCCCAAAGAGACCAGTGAATTGTCAAAGGTAATAGTGCATGGCCCAGAGAGCCAGTCATCCAGGGAAAATTTTGTACAGTACTTATTGACTGCAAAAGAGTTGTATATTTTTACTGCCTCTGAGGCAATTGAAACCATGAAAAATCAGTCTCAGAGAAAGATACACTGGACTGTAATTTAAACAACAACAAAATAATCTCCTGGTGTATCTTCCCCATATTTAAAGTTATGAATTTCTCTTTTACATTTTCCTAGTTCCATTTCTAATATATTCAACAAAAATCATAAGAATGGTTAGGCTCAGAAAAGCCTAGCCTGTTCTGTGTCCTCCAACAGTGTCCAGGAGGGCTGGCAATATATTAAGAGTATAAAAAAATTTATAATTTATTATAATAATTATAACAAATTATAATAAAAAAATAATTAAATACTCAGAATTACTTTGTCAAAATCATCTTGCAGTCTTTGGCAACTTGTAACACAGAGACCTCCTGAGCAGGGACACAGCCTTTACTTTTGGAAGACACTAATGCAGTTTTGGCTCCCTTGATTTCTCCAGGTGTTTCTTGACCACATGCAAACTTTAAACACAGGTTCACAGGTTATTCTGAGTTGGAAGGGACCCAAAGGATCATCTAGTCCAACTCCCAAGTGAGGGCCC
>WEKX01016056.1:36744-47476 GCA_013390025.1 Pitta sordida
TCCAGTCCATGCTCTAAGAGTTTCTTCTGAAGCTTACCATGGGAAACCGTGTCAAAGACTTTGCTAAGGTCCAAGTACACAACATCCACAGACTTTTTCTTGTCAACACCACAACGTTCAGTTTAAAAATTCATTGTGTACACATGCAACATGTGTACAATCATCTTTTTTTGTTTCAAATCTGCTCCTTACTAGATTCACTAGATCCCTTTGTTTCTTACACTGAAAGAAACAGGGAAAATCTATTCCTTGTTGACATTCATGTCAGCCAGTATATTAACTGTGCTGCATTCCTCTCTATTTCCCAACTGATGAACTCTTAATCTATTTAGCTATTCTTCATTTAACACCATTTCCTTTCTTTGGCCCCTGGCTCTGCCTTCACTGGCTCTTTCCCACTTTTACTTTATTAGATGGAGACCTAAGATCTCTATTACATGTTCAAGATGCAACCCTATAGAGTTATACTGTGCCATGATACTGCTGCTATTTTACTTCTTCTTTCATATACTTCCCAGTACTTGGCATACCTTCTGAAAACTGTTACCTGCTGACTTGACTATCCCAGAATCCCCAGCCTTCTGGTCATGGGGGACAGCCACTGCCTTAGACAAGCCAGAGTTTGGATCCACGTTAGTATTCAGGAAAGGATCTTATGAGTAGCATCATGAAAATCTCTAGATTTAGGACTTGCCAGAAGATGCAGATCACTGGCAGTTTTTCAGTGGGTGGTCAACCGTTCCATCGTATGGTTTTCTCTGGAGGAAGTCATGGACAGTCTTTGGCCATGTCAATAAGCCTTCCCTATCTTTATTAGCATACTTAGACTGACAGCAGTCTAGTCCACACTGTGATGCTCTCCTAGACTTGCTGTTACATTTTTAAATTTAAATGTTTTGCACTGGAAGCATGTTTAATGCTCTTCACCCCAGTTATACTAGTTGAAGTGCTGTTCAGCACAGTGTGATGTTTATTATTTTAATCACGTTAGGCCCCATTTGGGAACTAAATTGTGTGAAGTTATTGTGGGCTTTTTATTTCTTAGATTCAATTTCTCCACCCCCTTTTGGAGAGCGAATGGTTTTAATGAAGAAGCCTGTGCAGAAAACATTAGTAGCTCACAGCATGCTGTTGCTCCCTTTCAGGGCAAGAGCTATGGGCCAATCTCGTTGGTGAGTTTTTGTTGTTATGCATTTTGGTTTGGGTTTTTTTTTCACCTGAAGCAACACGTTTATAGAGCTTACGTTCTGCTTGCAGGACCCCTGAGCAAGGAGCTGTCTTACATGAGAGGATATAATCAAATTATTTTAGAAAATATTCAAATCTCTGAAGCACAGACCTGCAGGACAAGTTCGGAGCTGAAATAGGAAATAGGCAATAAGGTGCAGAAATTTAACACACTGGAACCATGTGTAGTTTCATTTAAGCATGACAGTTTATTCTGCATTTTAGGAGATCATGTCATCATTGGTGGTCTTTCTGGTAAATACATAAATAAAGAAAGAAATGGCAGGGTTTAGTCCATTTTGCTTTTGGTTTTGGGCTTTGATTTTATCAAGGGCAATATGAAAACATGGGTTTGGCAAAAGTGGACTGAATTTTGCTTTATTACCTTGACGAAAGTGAAGACAATGAAAGCACGTACATCAACTTAAATGAACTGACTTGAGGGATTAGGTGAGGAATCTACAAAACTAGTAACTATTGTCCTTGACCGGCAGGCAAAGCGTTGAACAAATGCAAAGAAAAAGGCAAAGATAGGAATGAGGTTTGGTGTTGTCTACAGTTCCAATAACACTCGAATTTTTTGAACACCAGATGTTACTCACTTTGCTTAGCTCGGATGTTTTGTTAATAGCTCCGATGAAGACATGTAAACAGAAGAATGGTAATAATCTGAAAAGGTAAGCAACCCTAACCATGACAAAATGGAGCTTGTTGCTGTTTCCAAAAAAGATTTTTTTTCAGCATTTTATATTCTTAACTCTTTTTTTCCTTTCAATATGCCTTTGGTTTTAATTTTAATTTTTATGAATTAGACTGTGTGTGGGAAGGTAGTGAAAGCCTACATTTGGAGGTGGGACTTTCTGCAGTCCAGCCCAGAACTACATATGGAAAATGAGGCTGACACCATCAATCACTTGGCACCTTTCACTCTCTGTTTCAGATTCACTTATTTTTAGATGAAACCAGGGAAAAGCAAGCAATAGTTTAGCTCAGCATGTAAGTGTGACATAAATTAACTACTGATTTGAAAACAAAAATAATGAATTATTTTCATTTCAAATCAAAAGATGTGTTGGATCAGTGTTCTGGTTTCAGTTTCTATAGTAGTAAAATGGAAAAATTTGGGTAGAATAAAATCTGATAGTTTTCTTGACAGCTGTAACTATCTATCTTGACAATGAATAAAATTACAGTTCATTTAAATATGAATTTTGGTTGAAATACATATGAATATGAACAAACTGGCATGGCAGGAAAACATAACGTTAAATGATCAGGGAGCATCTGAAGTACTTTCAAAAGAAAACCAAAGTTACTAATTTTTTTTGCTGTTACCTTAAGATGGCTCTCTTTCCTGACACAATCATCTTTTTCTTTCACAAAGGCTTAATAATTATCAACCCAAGGCAGCAGAAGACTTCCCAGTAGTTTTAAAAACTAGAGCACTTTACTTTCTCTATGACTGTCATTATGAAAATGGGACACTCAGGAAACTGGGGCACCTGGTGACCTTACTAAAGATTTATTCTGAAAATAATAATGTTAAAAGCGGATAGATAATCTAAATGAATCACATTTTTTAGAAAGCTAAAATTATTCACGTGTAAGTGATGGTAGGAATGGAGTTTGGAATTCTAGTGCATATGTACTTGCATTCAGAGTATGTTTGCATACACAAGTTGGGTGTCTCCATAAGCCCATGGGCAGAAAGCCAACAGGCATTTGCAAGTGGTCACTTCTTTCTGTATGTGTAAAGACCTTGCTATTTTTATAACCTCATACACAGATTATCTGTGTGGTATTACACCTGCATATGGCTCTAAAAAAGCTACATTATAAATGGCACTGACACCAGTCACCTTCCCAGAAAGTGACAGGCTTATTTACTAAAGCAGCTTGGAGTTTCCAGCTAATCACAGAATCACAGAATCACAGAAAATTATGAGTTGGAAGGGACCCACAAGGATCATCTAGTCCAACTCACCATCTAATACCCGTACAGTGACCAAGAGCACATCCTAGAGCGTAATACCAACCTAGATGTCTCACAGTCTAGCAGGCCACTCCGAGCCGGAAGGGGCCCAGGGTCAATGCCGCAGGAGTGAGGAGGGTGGCTAGGTTTGGGGTTGAGGACAGTTGAGGCCTCGCTTCAGGTTCCCCGCAACAGATTTTTGTTCTGATACTAGGGCAGGACAAATCTGTGGGGATGCATATGGAAGAGAAAGAGGAGACCAAGCCCGCCTGTCTGGACATGTAAGGCAGCTGAGAGCTCAACAGTCCCTTTTCTACACTTTCAGAACATGCTTGCATAGTGGTGTGAGAGCTGCTGGTGGTCTTGAGTAAAAGTCAAGCTCCTTTCTACTACATGTAATAGAGCTTTCATATTGAAATACCAGTGTGATTCCCTGGTACTTCATGCTGGTACTTCATACTTCATTTCCCTGGGATCACTTCATACTCTGTCTTCACTTAAAAATATAATTAATTTTCTGTAAGAATTTCACTGTGATCTCCAAATTATTCCTGAGACAGCTTATGTGGCATTTCAAAAAAAGATTCTGTCTTTAATCTTTACTTTCTATCATATTTGAAGAACTACATATTTCAGCATTTGTACCTTCTGCAAGGTAAAAACAGAACTTAAATGGGAGAGGAAAAGCAATTACCACTTTCTTGGATATGTCACAGTTTGAGGATCTTATCAAAGAACTGTAGTGGTCTTGATGTATGACTCCTGCCATTGCTCTCTTAGAAGATTTGGTACCAACAATGAAACTGGGATCTAGTGTTCACAGTGTCAAGAAAAATTGTCTTTTCAGAGTCAACAATAGAAATATGACAGTCCTTCCAGCCTGATAATGGAGGGGTTTTATTGTCCATTTGATTTAAGGACAAAGTATGAAATGAACCATAGAGGCTTAAACCTGTGTGTTTTCAATACCACTGTAGCATGACATTTTTACATAAAACACAGTGGTTGTGGTAGGACAATGCAACAGAGCATTAATCATGCGCCTAATGAAAACAAAGCTCCATTTCACAATTACTTATTAACTTTTGTTCACTATATATTCCTAAGACAAGTATGTTGCAAGAGTAGTAGTTCTCTGATATTTACCAGAGACGAAATCTGGAGGACTGCAGCTATTACAACTTGGATTTTGAGAGACTGTCTGTAACACCTAATTAAGTCCATTTTCTCTCACTGTTTATCAGTATCTGTTGGCAGAGTTTAGCATTTGGAGTTTGGAGCAGTGAATACTAAGTGAAGAGTTACTTACATCTGTTTACACTTAGACTTTGATCGTGTCCATTTTAGAGGGCAGGAACATCCTCTTTCTCCCACCCTCTTTTTTCAGTTGGCTATAACATTTGCAATATATACATTAATTTAGATCTAAAAAAGGGAATCAATTTTACATGTTTTGACATGAGAAAAATTTTCTCCTTGCCTTTTGTCTGACCCCTCTCTTTTTTTAGTTCTTATTTAAATTCACACAAAGTCTTTATCACAAAGGTTATCCTAATGTTCATCTTTCGTATTTGTCACTGGAACAACTTGTTCTTGTCTATTGTATGAATAGAGCACTCAGATCTCCTTGAAGATCTCCTTCTACAGCATAGTCCTTTACAAGACAAAATAATGATTTCATCAGTGTTCCTTTTAAAAAGAGTAATTACACCCCCCTTGTTAAATATGCAGAGGGTTATGAAGAACAAAATTCACAGAAGCCTGGTGCATTTTCCACATATGATGGCTAGTACAGTGGAGAAGATAACACCATAAATGGTGTAGTCTGTCCCATGTTAGTGGTGACTGATAATAAATTCTCAAATGACAGATCTCCTGTTGAGGTGGTGGATGAGGAAGGATTTAGGTACATTTAATGACTTTAAATGAAACAATTCAAAAGCCATATATATGAGTTTTTATTAAATTTTAAAATTAATGTATAAGAAGAAATTTATATAAAAATCATGTTACTGAATTTGGCCAAAGGTCAATTTTGTCAGAAAGGAGAGAAGGCACCTCCAAAGATAATAAAAATACTGAAGTATCTTTCTTCTATTCAATAAAGATAGATAGGTAATAGTTAAGTGAAGAATGAAAAAGTATAAGCAGTGACAGCCATTTCCATGCTTCCACCTTTAGCACAAGGGGGTGGTTCTTTTGTGTGTCTTTAGTAGTTTTATGCAGCAAACATCCATATTCATATTTATTTTTACTGCTTCTGCCTGACCATTTTCTTCCAGCCAAACCCCTAAATGATCCTGCTTAGTAAAGATTTTCTTAATGAGAAAAAAGGAAAAGCTGTATGGAGTTTGTGGAGGGATACATGTCTGTTAGGAATAGATAAAGAGGTTTTTAATAAAAACATACAATTTCTGCTCCCTTTTCACTTTTCAAGACAAACAAATAAAAACCTCAACAACAACAAAAATACAAAAAACCAAGCCCAACCCCCAATGGAAAACAAAAATAAAATAAGGAGAGGAAAAAAAATTAATGTTAATGTATACTTAACTTTCCTCTGTTATTGTCCATTTTTAATTATGATTTTCTATTCAAAAATATCCCTGTGACCTGGCAAAATATTATGCAAGTACAAAATCATAACAGCAGATGTTATTCTTCCACATGTGTTCATCAAAACACACAGAAAACGTGAAGATTTATCTTGCTTGCTGTGCACTTGACAGCTACTAAAAAAAAAAGAAAAAAAGCATTCATCTGTATCAGAGCAATTTAGCAGACTACACGGTTTGATGTATTTTACTGCTTAAAATTGATTCTCATCCCTCTGACAACTCACTGTTTGGATATAACATGGCACAAGAATGGAACCAGGCCACAGAGACTAACAGATCGTATCTTTTCCAGTCTGAAAACCTCCTCAAGGCTGTTATTATGAACCACCTTTTCAGAAAATGAAAGATGATCACCCAAGGTACCTATGCAGAACATGAAGGCTGGGATGGAATTAATTCATTCCCACTATTTCAAAGTTTGTTCCACTCCAAAATGTAAAGAAACCTGCCAGAAAATCCCTGTAACTTTTACAAATATTTGAAAGCTGGTAATCAACATGTCATTTTCAGAAGTGAAAAGAAGATGTTTCAATTTCTTACCAGGTGAAAGGAGAAAAATCACCTCTGGCTTTTCCCAGGATGTGTCTGTTTATTGTTCAACCTTGACTCTATAAAACAAAGCTCTAACTGTGGGCTCCTTCAGATCTCACAGCAGCTCTTTCCGCAGCTTCACTACACCCTGATGTCTTATGGAGCCAGGATACTAGTCAAGTCTGCAATAACCTTTAAAAACAAAGTATTAGTGATTAAGAATCCTTTCAGACAAAATATACATACACATCCATGCTGACAGTGTTTCTCATTTCCCTGTATCACCACCCACAAAATTCAGTCAGTTCCTGCACCACCTTCCCAGTAAAACATTCAGAGATCTCAGTCCTTGGTTTGAAAGTCTAGTCACAGTGTTTGCACGCACTTTGTCCTCCTTGGTTGGCAGTTAGTAAGAAGTTAATGTCCAGCTGTTGACTGTCAGTGCTATCTCTCAGAGAGCACCATGTCATGGCAGTTTCCAGGCAGTCATTTCTAGATGGGAACAAGTGCACTGCAGTCAGCACGCCTGCTTTCACTCCTCTGGCCCAGAGAAGACAGGAATTATATCTAATGCCCAGCAGGTATTAATGTAGGTCAAACACATTGCCTGCACTGCTCCAATCTTTACTGCTGGGATATGTTTAACAATAGTGCTATTTTAACACAAACATAAAAGAAATATTTCTTCAAAAGTTGATTCTTTAAAATCTAATCTTTTACCAGTTGTCTTTTCAGCAAAGCACATCAGATTTTTATAATATTGCCTTTTAAAAAAATAAAACAAAACAAAACTGAAATCAACAATCACAACACAACCAGACCCTCAACAAATCAACCACTGTCTCTGAAAATCTCAGAATAGATCTCTCCCTTGTTCCCTTGTGCTGTCAGATGGGCAGGACCACATTTTGCCCCTGAAAAGTTTGCAGGGAGAACTGTGCCTATGTCCATGGAACATTTGGATGCGTAAGGGGTGAGAGGTGTCAGGGAAAGTCCACATGTTTCCATAGCATTGGGAAGGGATCTCTGGATCATAGCTCCCCTAAAGGTAGGAGGCACTTGCCCACTGACTATTCCAGCAAATTAGGAATATTGAACTAGAAACATCCCTGGCTAGGAAATCTGCAGTGAAGCCTAGTACCAGGACCATATTTAATTTCTTCCCAGCCTTTCTGGCCTCATATTCATACCTAACAATAAGCCCAGTAATAAACAAATTAACAGTAAAATATTTATAAAGACAGACATAAGAACAGAGAAAGCACTGAAAACCAACTATAAGAAAATCAGGCTGGCCTTTTATTCTTCACAGCTGATTTTCATCTAGAAGATTGCTCAGTCACCCTTACAGCACAAGCACTGCAGCATTGCATAATGAAAAGCTGGCTGTAGGGTGACTTTTAGTATTCCCTGTATGTGCTCTGTTCCACTCTCTCTGTGCAACATAGGAAACAGGAATATATATGCTTTGTAAGGAATGCTGTTTACCTGTTTAAAGGAGAAGTAGGAATCTCATGCTTTATTGCCTCCCCTGTGTAAGTACGGAACATCCTTGACTCTGCTGCAGACTCTCTGCTGCTTGGGGCAGCCTTTCTGGAGTCAGGGATAGCACGCACAGAGTATTTCGCCAGCATAGTCAAGAACCTCCTGTCCAGGTTGATGCAACATTAGGAAGCTCTGCATCTGGAGACAAATAACCAGGACAGTGTGGTCCCTTCAATGCTGCACAGAGAGGGGTCACAAGGAGGGGAGCACCAGCTTGCAGCCACTGCAGCAGCTTTTGTGATACATATATATGTCTCTAGTCTAGGATGATGACTGGAAAATCTGGGTGTTCATGGAAAACATCAGGTATATACAATGTAACAACTAGTGAAGGGTGGATAAGTCATTTGGGTCTCAGAGTACATAGAGCTTAACTAATTTACAAGAATGTTATCTACACTGCAGATGTAAAGTTATGTCAGTTAATCTTGTCTTCTGCACTGACATAATTCAAAACAGCTATTAAAACGCTCTGAATTTTGGCCGGAACTTCTTTAGAAGCCAGCCTCAAAGCCAGGGCACGTGAAAGGAGACTTAACATCCAGAAACCAGGATCTTGACACAAGAATTAGTTCTTTTTAAGCATCATGATCATTATAACAGTGCCCTTTGAGACATCTGTGCGAGAGTTAATTATACTGGATAACATTCTAGTTGTTTTTGGAAATGGAGGCATCATATGTCAGAGCTGATTTTCAATAAAGTTTTGCTTTGGCTGACTTTTTCAAAGTTTCTGTTTCTCATTTGGGTTTTTTGTGTGTGTGATAAACTGAAACTTAAATAAACTTCACTCAGAAACTGAGCCCTCTTTGGGTCTAATGAAGATCAGCTTTTCTTTTTCTTGGTCCTCCGTTTTGATTCTTGGTCATAAATATTTTTTTTCTCAAATATAAAATCAGGGCAAGAGAACTGTGCAGATATATGTATTGTTTCCAGTGATGCAATCTGGCTTTAGATATGAAAGATACTGCATAGCCATTCCCCACAGCAACACCCTGCCCTCCCCTGATGATTCTGTAATTTGTGCTTTAGGTTGTGAACAGCTGCACTGTATTATTCCCTCACCTGATCCCTTTTTCCCCTTTTGCTGCTACTGATGGTACAGGACCTTGTACCTAACAGATAAAACAGGTACTACAAACAAAATTTTCTCAATTTCTTAGTTTTACCAAGCAATCTGGTCTCTTCTTCATTCTGTCAAGCAAAATGTGGTGTATTACCAGAGATGGAAACTGCCTGCAAGGAAAAATAGCAATGAAAGCTACTATGCTGCCCCTCAGCATCAAGGGAAAGGTTCAGTCTGAAGCATTTGGGTTTAGTATTGCAAAAAATTAAAAAAAAATAAGACAAGATCTTCTTAAATGCAAGGAGTAATACAGTTCAGACTGTGCTTTACAACATTGCATCAGTTGTTGTGTTACATAATGCTACAGCATCTTTCTTAATTTAACACAAATACTTATATGATAGTTCATGTTTTAATCAGAAGGTGAGAAGAACATTTTGACTCCCATTTTCTCCTAAAAAAGAATTAATTCTAACATGATCTGGAAGAAAATGAGTAGGCAAAATAGAAAATGAGTAGGCTAATACTAGACAATTTTTATTTTCAGTTTGTTAGTATTTCAGATACATGTTACTCATCTCCATAAGGGTGAAGTAAGTGGAATTTGAGGATAAGAGATAAAAGAGCCAGGGCCTAAACACAGTATGTGGTACTAATGGCTGACAGCTGGCATACAAGCTCAGATCTGGTATGATTTCAAGGATACAGCAAGGAGGAATTTTCAGTCTTTTTTCAATGTTGATGCTTGTTGCTTAAGTTTTGGCTTTTTTCCTTTTTTGTCTGTGAGCTGAGAAAGTGTTCTGTTTTCATTATTGAATATTAAAGCCCAACATTTTCATGCTCTATTCATAAGAAAAACACTCTTCAACATTTTCAGGACACAATTACTATAATCTCCTGAGCTAGCAGAAGAGTCAAACCTTTCTGGTACCTCAGGGATTTCACTTTAGACAGACAAGGGGCTGGATGTTTTTTTGCATGACGAGGATCTTTAGACAGTACCAGTTCACAGCTGCAACAGTAAATATACTGAGTTAAAGATGACTAAATTAGTTACAAGTCCACAGGGGAATTCTTATAACCTTTGTAAATGTAAGTATCTCCTGCTGATTAAATGTCCTGTAAACATTCTTAGACAGTTACTCATACAGGTTGATTGCATAGTAGGACTAAAGAAAAAATACCTACTTGGCTGTCGTGGTTTGACCCTGGCTGGATGCCAGAGATTCACCCACAACATCTCCGGGAGGAGAAAAAACTAGAAAATAAAACTGGAAAATAAAACTGGTCACAGGCAAAAAAAGCAAGGCAACTACAAGAAAAGAATATAAAGGATTTATTTACTAACTAACAAGATCAAAACTGCGAAGGAAGCATCATTTAAAAGGCAACCTTTCCCCCCCCCCGCCCAGTCTTCTCTTACAACAGATGTCATATTCCCTTTTTCACCAGGAGAAAAAGGGGGAATATAGGGTAGAGGTAAACCAGGCAAGTTGGTATTTCTTGACCAGATCCAGGGTAAGAACCATCTCTCTGCCCTTCCATAAAGTTCTCTCTCTCTCTCACGAGAGGAAAAGGCCTTTCATGACCTCCTGCCAAGCAAGATCTCAACCCGAGGACGACAGTTCTTCCGAAATTCTCTGTTGTCCAAGTGTCACATCACAGGATGCAGCTTTTGAGTACTGGCTTTTTCACTGTGTCATAATGAGCCCATCCCAAAGTACATGGTTCAGATCCTACCACAATGCACAAAAAGTCTGTCCAAAGGATCTC
>WEKX01016056.1:47734-83842 GCA_013390025.1 Pitta sordida
AGAACGAGAGGGCACGGCCTCAAGCTACGCCAGGGGAGGTTTAATCTTAACGTTAGGAAGCGGTTTTTCACAGAGAGAGTAATTGCATATTGGAATGGGCTGCCCAGGGAGGTGGTGGAGTCGCCATCCCTGGAGGTGTTTAAGAGAAGACTGGACGAGGAGCTTAGTGACATGGTCTAGCTGGGGGATGTAGGGCTGGATGACCCTGGGCCCCTTCCGGCTCGGAGTGGCCTGCTAGGCTGTGAGGCATCTAGGTTGGTGCTACGCTCTGGGATGTGCTCTCAGTCTCTGTACGGGTGTTAGATGGTGAGTTGGACTAGATGATCCTTGTGGGTCCCTTCCAACTCATAATATGCTGTGATTCTGATTCTGTGAAGAACATCTCTACCCCTTGTCTTGTGGGCCTGGGGGCCTTCGATCTCTCAGCCTCTCGACGCAGGTTTCTGAACCGGCCCCTACATCTTGCTACTGAGTTTTTTTTCTTCTCTCCCAAATATGTTATTCACAGCGACATCTCTATAACCTTGAATGCCATGGCAGCACTGAGGCCCAGGCAAGAACTGAGCTGTTAACCCCCTCACTGCCAGAGCAGCAAAAAAAAAAAAACCCTAAGCCATAGCATTGGCTTAAAGAGATACATTCTGGAAACATTTTTAAAATAATAAACTGGTTAGAAGAGCTACCACAATGCTAATTCCAAGAGGAAAAGAGCAGCTTGATGCTACTGGAGATGTTATGCATCCATCTTCATGCTTCCCACATCCAACAGTACTGTAGTTTAAGTTACCTGGACCTTGTCCCCACTACCAACAGGTATTTGCACACAGACAGTAGGGTAAAATAGCACTATTGTTTCATTATTACACAAGTTACATGAGTTGGAGAAGTGCAATAAAATATTCTATCTTAAGTACATAGAAATACATTCATTTGAATTGATATGTGTAAAAGAGCATATACTTGTATGTAAAATTACCTTCACATTTCATTTTAGTATCAAGTTTTCATTATAAAATTTAAAATGGAGTTAATTGCCAAATAAATATGACTGTAAATCTAATGGAAATATTTCTGTCTCTCTTCAGATTTAAGTCCCTGTTCTGTTGCATCTAGGCTCATTCTTTAATTATGCAAAGATAACCAAACCGTATTTACCACTACTCTGTGAATTTTGCTTCGTGGTATCCATTTGGAACCGTCCCCCTGCAATGTTTTAGGGATTATTGTACTGGGAAAATGGGTGTGTCAAACAGTACTGAGTCATCCCATGAGCAGCGCACAAAGTCCCACCTGAGAATACTATTTCCAAATTCCCTTCTCTTCTCCAATGTGTTCTCACCAAAACATGAACAACACACAATGGACGAATGGAAAGCTATTCTCTTAGCTTGGAACTATTCTGCACCTTCTGCTGAGCCCTCAGGAAGCAGAAGTCAGCCTCACTAAGAAGAAAGAGGGAGTTCTCTGCTTATCTCCTATCCTATATCATCTTTGATATTGATCTCAAATATAGCTATCTTTCCAAGAGGTTCATATTATTTCAGAATTCACTTCATGTTCTTGCCCTGTAACAATATATCGTGATGGTGCAGTTTGAATTGCTATTTCATGCTCTTTCTTCTTCAACTGCTATTTTCTCCTTGTCCTTAAGGTACCCTCAGGGTGCCATCCTTTGAGACTAGCCAAATCTTTGTATAGATGAGGGCACTTCATCCTTTTATGATTCATGAAGATGTACTGGTCCATTAGCATCAACAATAATAAAATCCACTTTTCCTTTCATTTAAATAAATCTCTTGCATATATATGACTGTACCAGCCTGACAGTCTTAACACTGTTGGACCTTTCTTTAAGTATGTACCAAATCAAATCCAAAGGACAAAATGTCCAGTAAACAGGAAGCCCTATAATTCTAACTGCAGAAAAGAAAATAAAGCAGACTGAGATTACACAAGGTGTTGACATATTTAGATTTCTGTAAGGCATGTGAAATGTTGCACTGTACTACATAATTTAGTTTACCTTTCATTAAAATCCTAAGGAATAAATAATTTTAAAGGGACATTTAAAAAAATTAGATTCTTCTAGCCTTTGGAATACAATTTAAAAACAATTTTCTTATATTATTATAAAGCTTTCTGATATTCCAGGACTCAGAAAATTGGAACCATAATCAGAACATGGTTTGAGGATATTCTGATTTGCTCAGTAAAGTGGAAATTTCAGCACCAGCTGAAGTGTACAGCCAAAGCAAAGGAAAAGAATGAGATAGTAGGACAAGCAGAATAACAGCTGTTAGCCCAGAAAGAAATTGCTCTGAAAAAACCTAAAGATAAATATTTAGATGAACATAATTTCTCAAGCAATGTTATGATCAAGGCATTAACATGATAGAGTGAATGTATGCATTAACTGATGAACTGTATGTAGCGATGCTGTGAGTAGAACTCAGCTGTCTGAACAGGTGTCTAATGCTTATGAAGTGTTGTTCAGTACCCAAAATATAAGACCTTGTTGCAAAGATAGGACAAAGGACCTACCAGAGATGAATAGCCATTTCAGGTGGCAAACAGAAGTTAAGCAAGATACCATCTAGATTTTCAATAAACACCTGCAGTTAGGCAAATAAGCTCTGCCTCCATTGTTACTGAGTTTTAGTACCAGGATAACTACTATCAGGACATAGTACAGTGGTGAGTGTCCCTGTCTCTCACATGGGAGACCAGTGGTTCAATTCCCACCAGGGAGGCAGTGGTGCTGTTTAGTATTTGGACTCAGTGATCCTTGTGGGTCCCTTCCAATTGAGAATATTCCTTTATTGTGTGATTTTGTGTTCTACATTCAACAGCTGGAGAGACTGTAAAGACAACTCAGAGACTTAACAGAGCAATGCAATGAATGAGCAGATACATTTTGTCATGGTAGTTACAGGAAACTCATCAAATATTTTCAGAGACTTAAAGAAAAATAAAACTGATGATAGACAAGAGTTTCCACCTGGGAAAATTGAGCCTAAGAATATAAAGTTTTCCAATCTAAAAGATGAAGTTCTGACAACTGCAAGTTGATGCATTCTTAGCAAAAAATGAAATAGGAGTTTTTGTACAGGTGTCAGGGGTTATAGCCTGGAAAGGACAAAGAGGTTTTTTGTTTTCATTTATCATTGGAAAATGGCAATTACATTTTAATAATTCTCTAAAAGAGCAGCTCTAGTTCAAATATGGATTGGAGGTTTAATCTGAGTTCATGAACAGGCTTCAGTATACTTTACCTGAAAAGCAAACTATAGACCTAGGTTCAAGTTGACAGTGACCTTGAGAGGATGGAGAAATAGGTCATCCAGCACCTCATAATGTTCAACAAAAGGAAAAACAGACCCTTCAAGGGAACAGGAGTAACTCCATGTACGTACGAGCACAGGCTGGTGACCCACCAGCTGGAAAGAATCTCTGAGGATTCTGGTGAACAAGTCAGTCCATACTGGCAGAGTCCCCACAGGGCAAACAAGACCAACAATTTTCTGCTCTACATTAGGAGTGTTACTAACAGGCCAAAGGAAGCGATCCTTCCCCTCTGCTCATCACTGGAGACACACATCTGGAAACCTGAGTCCAGTGCTGGGCTGCCCAATAAATGAATAGACAGTGGTAAGTAACCTGAAGAACCACACAGGTATTAAAGGGATTACCACCTATAGCAGGCCTGAGACATGTCACTCACTCCTTCATAGAAGAATGTACTGTTCTGTTTCAAGTGCTTAACTGCACTCTAAAGTGATTTAAAACAACCCTAAAGTTAAACTTTGGAAACAGGAATGAGATCAGAGAGTAACCAAATGCCTAAACATCTTCCTATACCCTTTCTGAGAAGTATATTGTTTTGGAGAATTGCTTGAGAAATAGAGTGTACACAAATGTAAGGGTGAGGGGAGACACAAGGTTTTCTCAACTATTGCTCTGTTGTTGTCACAGTTGACCTTTCTCTCATAACTGAACTGTGAAAAGATCACAGTGTCACAGTATAGATAAGGTTGGAAAGGACCTTGAAGATCATCTAGTCCAACCTATAGCCCAACTAACCTAGCATCTACATCTAGATCATATCGCTCAACACCTCATCCAGCCTACCCTTAAACACCTCCATGAAAGGAAAGAAACAGTCCTTGGAAAACTCCAACTGATGTGGAGCATTTTAAAGGTGAGAAGCTGTATATGGAGAAACCTTTTTATAGACAGAATGAATTATTCTTAACACAGAGCCAGATTTTCTGCTTTACATATGGTGATTAAACAGTGACTCATTGTTTCTGTGATTTGCAGTTCTGCATGGCTAAATAAAGTACTGTTCAGTAGCCAGTCATTGTGAAATTACTTTATGCTACATACAGGTGAATTAAAGGTAAGCTTAACTCATATGTGGCAAGAAGAAATATAGATTAGATACTTGATACACTGAGTTCTTGAGCAGTTTACAGAAAATAATTGTAACAATAAATACAACAGGCTAGCAGGAAAGAAAAATGAGCTAGGAATGAACCTGTCTACGTCAAGTATGTAACTTGCACTTGGCATTTTCCAGTGTGGTGATTCAGTCTCTTGCAGTCCTTTCTTACCTGCATGTGAAGAGATGACTGGAGGCCTCCAGAGGGGTAACTGGACTGACTTATTTAGGTGCATCTGCTGAGGAGTTGAAACCTTCAGGGATGTTTATTTCTCCCTTGCATCAAGGAAACAGAAACATTTCAGGCGATAACTTTCATCTCAGCCCAAGATTTCTGTCCCTATTACATGCCTAAGTGACATAATGTTTTATTGATGTCTTACCTACCATAGAGTTGATTCCCTTATTCAAAGTCCTGACCTGCCTTACCAGACAGATTTTTAACTTTCATTTTTTGCAAGTTTGTCCACAATTACTCATCCAAGAAAACAATGACTCTTGCCTCCTGAAAGACTTTTCATCCAGTTTGAAAATGAAGGACACAACTTCACCACCCCTCTCAAGATCTCTCTGCTGTAACTCCCAATAGATTCCTGGTTCCTTTATACAGCCACTAGTTTTGCCATCCTTGCATACTGAGAACTGGACTCAAACTGCCAAACCTTTTTGCACTAACAGGATCAGTCTCATACTACTCACTTAAGACAAATGTTAATTAACTCTTTGGAGGTCAAAACCTCAAATGCCAGTAATTCCAGTTGCAAGTCACTTGCTATGCGACAGAAATATATGCTTATTGTGCCTGGACACAGATGTTTAATTTAAAATTAACTATCTGCTCCGTCGGAGGGAAGATTTTTTATTGGTACTTTTTGAGAAAGGCAGGAGAACATAAAATCACTGAGATGTTTCACATATTGGGAGGAGAATGAAACTGCATTATGAATGAAGCAAAGTAATCAAGCCATCTGTCTTTCCTCTGACAGCTTTATTCTCTCTCATATAAATTAGGGATGGCCAACTGTTTGGATAAAATAAAAATATGCACAAAATTTTCATTATACAGACCAGCTAATTCAAAAATTTTAAACGGACAAAGACTCTTTGATTTAGATTGCGTTTTTCAGCTGTGTGAATTTTCTTCAGGTTGTATAATTCTGTTGGAATTGTATTTTTAGACCTTTGTGCTATGGGAAGTCCCCACTTAGATATGAAAGAATCTACAAATACGTAAGTACTTAGTAGATTATTCTGAGGTTTGGCCTTTCTATTTATGAAAGCTGTGAGAAGAGAAGAAGATGAAATGAAGAGGGAAAACCTAAAAGCAGAAAGAATTTTGAAGACAGGTTTGTATATTTGAAAGCTATTATTTCACTCTCTTGGTAATATTGCCTGCACTGAAATAATGGGTAGAAATGTACTCTGAAATAGGATTTGCTGCTGCCCTTGCCCTCCGCCTTTGACAGAAAGTCTTGGTTTCATTGACATTGGATGTCAACTTTGTACAATTTAACGGAAGAACTCTCTGTAGAAAGATTTCCAGTTTGAAAATGTCAAGAAAGGAGAAGGTGGCAAAGGTGTTAAATTGAGAGCACAGGGTTTAGTATTTCAGTAATATACTATATGGAATATAAACAGAAGCTGAGAATAAATTTTATGCATTATTTTCAAATATATTTGACATTTACACTCAGCAATTAAAGTGACATGTTTTCACAACAACCATGTGAAAAGACTGGATTTATAATTAGGCTGTTGTGTCTTATTTTGTACTTCTCTAAATAAGGAACTGACAGGTTGGAGAGAGTTGATGTTAACCCTGGCCAACAACTAAGCACCTACAAGCAGCTTACTCACTCTTCCCTACATTAATTTGAGACAGAATTAGAAAAGCAAAAGCTTTAAGACTTGTGATAAAGGGAGTTGAAGTGTAGCAAATGGGTAAAAAACCACAAGCAAGTGGAGAAAAACTGTCACCACTCACCACCTCTCAACAGCAGACCAATACCCAGCCAGTCTCCTGAGCAGGAGCTACCTTGGAAAATCTAGTTCCCCTCCCCAGTTTTTACTGAGTTTTACCCAATTTTTACCTAGTCTATATGGTATAGGATGTCCCTTTTGTCAGTTTTGGTCACATGTTCTGGCTGTGCTCCGTCCCAGATTTTTTCCAAACCCTAGCCTGGCTGCTGGTGGGACAGAGTGAGAAACAGAGAAAGTCCCGACAGTGAGCAAACACAGATCAGAAACAGCTAAAACATCCCTGTGTTATCAACACTGTTTCAGTTCCTAATCCAAAACAATACTATATGGGCTGCAAACAAGAAAGTTAATCCCAGCCGGACCCTGTACACTTATCTAAATTATCTCACATGACTCGCATCCAGATTTCTTTAGGTTTTCAGCCATCATTTCATGTATTAAAGCATTCAAATCAAGTCAGATAACAATGTGGAGTGAAAATAAGTTTGGAGTGTTTGATCAGCTCAATTTCTATTGACTAGTTAAACTCCTGTGCTACTTGCTATTTACCTAGACTTAGCTTTCTAGTTCACTCTATGGTGTTGTATATGTTTGTGTAATAATCGATTACATTTCATATTCCCTCTTCCATTCCAGTTGTCAGGCACATCACATAGGTCACAATTGCAGCAGCAGGAAACTGTCTCTTCTTGTATTAAATGTATATTCCCTAAGTCTTGAAACCAAACAGAACAGGAATGGTAGGATATATAAAGGTGTGGTTTAACAGATGTAAACACATTCTCACAATAGAGCCTGTTGTGAAATCAAATATGAAGGGTCCAGAGAACTCTGTGAACTTTCTAGTCCTTTAAGTAATTATTTCTGAGAATTTCCACAAGCAGAACAGGCAATGCATTAACTTGGTACATGGAAAATAATTTCATTTTATTGAGTTCACTGAAAGACTTTTAATCCAGAGCAGCTATCAGTGGCACAGGAAACTGACATTCTCACTGCATACTTTATTCTAAGGGTGCATGTCTGGCACCAAATAAATTTCACTGCTAATACAAATTTGCCTACTAAGAACAGCTCTTCTGCAAAAGGCATGTTTTGAGGCAAGGGATCTTGTGCTATATTCCAATTGCTTATATTTCTCACAGATCTGTATCAAAACAGAACAGCTAATCTTTGCAGATTGGGTACCTCAGACTTTACAGGCACAAAAATGTCAAACTAGACTTTTAGACCTCCAGTAACTGTTGAAACATATTGCACCTGATGGAGAAATACAGCTGATAGGCACTAGGCAGATGCTGAAACAGGAGACCAGAACTAAGGTTTGCCTCCTGTCTTCAAAAATAGGCTAACACCAAACATAAATGACTACAAGCAGAGCCTTTTGTTGATAAGTCCTCTCATTATCTTGAAGTTTCTTTCAGGACATGGAAGAATATGGAAGTACAGTGAGCCCCCGCGTATTNCGCCCCTGTGCCGCCCCACACCCTCGCGCTCCCGTGCCGCCCTGCACTGCCCCGCGCTGCCATGCCCGCTTCGGTGTAACACAGCCAGACAACTGAGACAAGACCCACTCTCAGGACCATCCTCCAGACCTTATATCGGGAGGGGGTGTGGCTACGNCCAGTCGGCTTGGCCCTGGGTCTCACCGCTCACACTGCAAGCACAGCTGGCCCCGCTCCCCCCTGCCCCCCGCCACTCGCAGGGCGAGCACAGCAGGCCCCGTCTTCTCATGAATAAATAAATTGGTCCCAGCCGGGAAACGGCACGGCGTGCCCGGGATGCATTTAGTGTAAATGTGTGGTTTTGTACGGCTGTAATTGTCCTCTGTCAGGCTACAAGATGGGGTGACGGGGCTGCCATTGTGTGTGTGCCATTGTGTGCCAGGGGTCACGTTTGCCGCTTGGCCAGTTCTCGCCGACGGCCCCTGGCTCGGCCCGTGCCAAGCCGCCCTGCATCCCTGCCCCCCCCGTGCCCTCCCTGTGCCACCATGCCACCCCCGCGCTGCNCCCTTTGGTTCAACAGGAGAAACAGCTGTCCAAGATTTCTAGCATCCTAAGTGTACCACTTCTGGAGTCACTTACTGCATATTGATTGTGTGGATTTGTCTTGCCTTCCCAACCACTAGGGAGTGATTACCATAAGACCTGTACAGATTCTCATCCAGATTACCTCCATTTATAATTTTAGAGTTGAAGAAAAGTTATTCATGCAAATGGATGCATATTTCTTTCTCTTATGCAAATAGAGAAATGTCTTGTGAAAAGAAATTGAATGGGAGCTTATTAGTTTGACATGAGCAACACACCAATACTTGTGAGCGTCTCTCTTGCTATTCACATCTCAGTTCACTGACTTCATTTTTCCATCTCAGTTGTCCTAGGGCCATTTTAATTTCCACTAGTCTATGTTGCTGAAACAGTTGGACGTCTCCTGAAGAACCAATCAGGCTCTTTTTGTTACCAGAGGACATTGTATGCATCCCCAGAGCTGGTACATGCGCGCAGATACATGCAGTAGAACTAATGGAGATTCCATGTGTTAATCTGGACTACATGCAAAAGGCTAGATGTCTGCACTGTGTGACTTATTCACAATAGCATTGGTCTCTAACATAACAAATCACATTGAAGGCATTATTCTTCCCAAAGCCACCACAGTACATAAATGACATAAAAAAAAAATCTGTTTCACTGACCTGAGTATTGGCTAGCAGGGGTGTAGGGCCAGGCAGTGTACAGGATGTTTCTTGGATGTTTCTGATGCACAGATGGGCTTTGGACAACTGAAACAAAAACAGAGACTTCACTGTTAAATGTAAAATAGAATGCATTATTTAATTCTTCTGCAGCTTTAGGAGATACTTTTTCCAGTTCTGGTTACTAGAAATGTTCTAATGAAAATATCTTTCAAACCTGTTTTATGTCTAACGGCAATGTCTCTAATTCTGCACACTTCTTGTCTGAATTTTAAAACATATTTTGGTTTCTCAAGAATGAGACAAATTGTTCTATATACTGCAAGTTTCACAGCACTTTATTTAAGACAACAGATTTACTTGAGAGAAAGACCAGCTCTAATTCACTGGATATCCAAAGGATACTGCACAAACATCGACCAAAACCCAATTCTATTATGGTCATGCTCTACAGATCAGGCTGTTTAGCTCCATGCTCTACAGAAAAGAATCTGAATATTCATCTATATATTGACAGACAGTATTTTTGGAGAAGTAAATAGCAATTTGTATATACACAATGTTAAATATTTGTTGTTTATAAATGACTTAATGAAGGCTATTTAAGATTTGTAAAGCTGAAAAGCCAATCAAAACATACCATTGCGAGAAGTTTGTGCAGCTTTCTGTGTCAATGTTGCAGAAATTGTTGTGAAACTCAAGCAAGTAAATTAGTACAGGCATGAACTTGCAGTCATCCCTGGCTCTCTTTGCTTTTCTTCTTCTCATCTCCAGGGCCATCCAACACAGTGCAGGGATAGCAGCTGCCAGAGCCTGTTGTTTACTGACTGTACAGGCAAAAGCCACAGAAAAAATCCTATGCTTTCCACTACAGCAAGGAAACATGTATGCCTGTGATTGGCAAGGTGACTTCTTTGAGCTGCCTAGGTTGACATTCAACAGTGAACTGAATAAGGGTAAGGGCATAAAAAGGACAGGTTGCCAGGCTTCATTGGCAAAGCTCCCGTTTGCAGCAGCAGCAGAGCAGGACTCTAAGGACAAGGTTTCACAGTCATATCCTAGGAAAGTGGATGTGGGACACTGTCTTCTGCCCTGAACTTCTCTGTAGTCCTGGTAGTATGCAACATCAACAATATGAAAATTTACCCCTTAGATACAATCTTGAGACTCTGAGTGGAGAATTACTAACATCTGTCCTGATTTAATGAGGTATGGAACATCAACAATTTACACATCATACTGTGAACATCCATGTGTAAGGATAGCTTTCTTCTCCAGACAGTGAAAAAAAGAAGCTTATTCAAAACCTTCCCTCAACTATTGTAGTTGGATGACCTGTATTTCCATACAATGGCTTTCTGTAGCTAAGTATGCTGTCTAGCTGCAAAAATATCAAGCAGAAAGACCTATATGGCTTCCATGCATATTCAGTAATGATTCATTCAGCTTTTTACAACCATTTTTCAACGGTGAACCTGGCTCTTGACACTCAAGAAATCTTCTGTAAGTGCTTAGCACTAAAGCAAAATTGCAAAGAAGACTCATATTTCATGTTTGAGTAACATGCAACACAAAGCATGTTTTCCTGATGCTCTGCAGCTTATGTGCAACTAAAAACCAACTCACTCTTTTTTATTGGTCATATGATTTTAAGCTGAGAAAACGAAAACATATTATAAAAGTTATAATATAAAAGCTGTAAAAGGAATAAAACATGTGCCAGAGCTTATCTACCTCTTTAATATATCATTAAAATCCAGTATTCACTAGTCTTCGCTTAGATCATTTCATGTGAGGAGCTTCAAACCTTTCTTTAATCCCAGCCATTTTCGTCAGCATGCTGTTTTGCTCTGTGTATTTTTCTAGTGAAATCCATTTCGCACATACTTAAAAAAAAGGGGTTGTCCTGTAGAATTATTTTTATTTTTCCTGAACTAATTTTAATTTCATTTTTTGTCATCTGAATTAAGGAAACATACCCCAAACCTGAAACCAGACTCATTCTGTTTTTAGGAACTTGCAGAAGGCTACACATGGACAGTTTCAGTGGGGACTATCAGCAAGACATCAGGATATTATGAAACAGAGGATTAACCTTTTTGAGACTGAGATCCTGTTGATCAAAGAAATACTGATAATTTTGCAGTACATTGTTGTGGGATTCCAAATATCCCAGAAAAATTTGAAAATAATGTGAATGAGACTACTACAGGTACCATATCAAAAATAGAATGGCATGCATGATTTTAAGTCGAAGTACTATAAAATAGCTCTCATTCCATTTTTTATGCATAGTGCATATGTGTAGAAGCCCAGTTATAAGTATGCATGTGTTTAAGCATCTTTCTACACTCTTAAATCATTCTACTTGTTGGAAAAAATGAGCTCTATACAATATCAAGCATCTGTGTAAATGGCTGATAGTAGTCAGCCGATGTGAGAAATCATTTGTGGACTGTGGCCTTTGCATGAAGGTGAAGTCTTTAAGTGCCAAGATGAAAGACGGGCCAAATTAGCTACAGAATGTTTCCTGTAATATCGTTAAGGAGAGATCAGCTAGACATTTGCACATGATTATCATAAAATGTTTTACCAATCAATATTTGCAAGTTCAAGTGCCAAACTGAAATTAGAGGCTAAAGGCCAGGAGCCAGGTGGCATGGGATGGCTGAGATGAGCCCTCTGCCCAGCTGGAATGGAAATGTGAACTACGTACTGCATATTACAAAATTAACATCCCTGAGTTCTGTGGTACCTATACATGCATCTGGACACTGTTGCTACTGACTAAACCCTACTTTTTTCCGCTCAGGATTCTAAAACCAGAGGAAATTCCAAAATTATGTCATCATTTATTTCCTGGAAGGAGTTTCAGGTGATTCTAATAGCAAAAGACCCACATGCAACTGTGAAGTTGTTGGTAGGATGAAAGAAGCAATTTTCTCTGAGCGGTAAAAAGCTTCCTCCTTTTTTTTGCTGTCTCTGTCAATTAACTCACCTTCCTAGGTACACTTGGCAAGAGCCCCTGTTACTTGCGCTGCCTGGCAGGTTAGTGGTCATAAGATAATGAGCACTATAGAAATTCTTCAGTAATTCATGCTGTCATATTCATGTCTTCTCATATTCATAGAAATTTTTCCCGCAGTACTGAGTTATTCACGGAGTGGTGTATAATTCCACAGGACGCTGCAGTCCTGCACTGACGTGGTGGGTGGTCTTGGCCCCAGCCAGTCCTGCCAGGAGTTAGGAAGTCTTTAACTGTAACACAGGGACCCACGTGGAGCCGGTTCTGGCTGACCACTTGATGGGCCTGGCAGCCAGCCTGGACTTGCCTGCGCATATGCACATATGCACATATTCATAGCCTCAGACAAAGGACTCCTGATAGTGCTAGCTGCTGCATTTATAGGGAAAAAACCCTGACTCCCATACTCCTCACTGCCCATAAGGAGCCCGGGATGTTGCAGTGTTCCAAAGTTCCATATTTCTGGCAATAATTTGCCATATTAATGTCTGACCCATATTCACAAATTAAAGGTTTTGTGGGACCCGCAGAAGACCCATAATCTAGAAATATAGATGTATGACTGTAACAAGTTTCTGCAGTGACTTAGCTGGGGTTAACTATTACAGGCAGCCATTTGAATAATGAATGGTAAAGAACATGAGGGCAACCTCTTCTTAGCACTTTGGCCTTTGAAAATCTTAATTTGCTTTCTAGTTCCAACATTTAGACTGGATACAGTGCAACCAACAGAAATCAGATGACATAAAACGTGATGAAAGTTGTTTCAATATGCAATGCAATACATACTTCAAAAATTGTCAGTTCTCCACTGGTTCTGCAGATTTTTTTCCCTGACAATTTTATTTGGCTAAATTGTCTGTTTTGACTATTTAAGTGTAGAGACTTGTGGGAGGAGCACTTCAAAATGAACTTGTCAGGGTTATTTTTGTTCTGTTCCCCTTCAGAAACAGCTATGATATTTTTGGATGCAGTATGGAAAATAACATAACTAACAAAAGTGAGTTGTCATGAGCAGAACTGTGTAATTTTAAAGTTCACCATAAAAGTACTCTTTAGGTTGATTCAAAGTTACTTTAAAATTCTAGACAGATTCTCTAAATAGTTTTGAACAAATAAAATGAGATATCACAAACTTGGAAAGAAACTAAACTGACATTTTTTTTCAGAACTTATCTCCAAAAAAAATTTCAATGTAATTTTGATAAACCTGGGTGAAAAATGGAACAGGAAATAATAAATATTTATTGGCAAAAGAAGGAACTGAAAGTCTTCTAAAATGTTATAATATGTGCATGGAACTGAGAGTTTTGCTTTTCAGTTCATATTGCAATTAAATATTTAATGAGAAATTTCAAAGCTTCAGTAGAAGAGAATGAGACACTATTAACACAGAATCTCATATAGTCCAAAAATGAGGGTGTTCAATCATGGATCTATAATAAAACCAACCCTTTGTTTCTTAAAAGTGTTTTTAGATAAACATTTTTCTTATCCACATGGTTTTGATTTGATAATTTTTTGACAAAATTGTTTGCCGTCAGTTTGGGAAAAAAAGTTTAAAATTTTTTTATTTGAGTATCAGTGGAAAACCAATTGTGATCATGACCATAGATATAAGTATAAAGCATTCTTGACAAGGAAGGAATTCCTTATACTCCCAACAAGAAAGTAGCAGAGCCAACTGTTAGAAGAAATCGGGGTTTTTAAATCCAAGTGCTTATCATCTAAATATATTGCTATTTATCAGAACTCATGAAAAGTTGATTTCTCTGGTTTACTACAGGTTCTTGAGCATGGAAACTATAAGCAAAGGAGAGTTACTTGCATGGGCATCACTAAAATGGATTCATGGCTTTTTTACACCAATTTTGGTATAAGGATGGGGTGCTTGTATGTGTTTAGTTGGTTTTATTAACCATGGACTTTGTCATGTTGTTTTGGGTTTTTTCTTCATAACATTTCAAAATGATTAATGGACTCTTATTTGTAAGAATCATATGAATTTGAAGTAATATTTTTAGACAATTTTAGACAAAAATATTTCCAATTACCTTTACTTTCATTGTATGATGTGGTTTTGGGGAGGAGTGGTTATTTGATTGTCATTTTTTCAGGTGAAATATTGGTTCAGGTGAAAATATTAGCTTGGAGGCCTGGTAGGGGACATTCAATTTACTTTTGTATCTATTCATGTTTGTCATCAGTCTGACTGATGCCCACACCTTCCTGCTGTGTTTTCTGCCTGTCTTCTCAATGTTTGTCTGTGGTATATTGGACTTTTTTCATTCTCTGCATCTCATTCATTTGCCAATACTGAAGAAAGCATATCCATATAACTGGGTGTCTGTTTATCCATAAATTAAATGTTTCACACCCATATTGGTAGTATTTATACTATCTCCTCTTCTGACTTACCTATATACCAACTTACTCCACATCTCACATCTTATCTCCTATGTGTTATCTCTGTTATCTCATTCTTTTGCACACTAGGGTTAAAGAGTTAGCATGAAGTGTTTCTGTAATATCACTATTTAAATGTCCTTGATTATTACCTATCTACTACCATCTTTATATAATATTAATGATAGCAATATTTCTTTATGGACAGAAAATTTTGTTTATTACTGCTGAACTTCCTAGTATGATCTTGTCCTGTGGCTTATAGTGGTAAGATTTAAAAACAGTGCTGGAAAGGGCCAGTATGCTTGATTCTTGGATGTATGCCAAAGAGAATAAATTCATAGTTACCTTTCTCTGACAGGTAATTTCGCTGGTGCTGAGTGGGAAATAAAAAAAATTATTCCAATCAAGTTCCTTCCAGTTAAGATGTTTATGCTGGCAGAGAAACATTCTGTCGTGGGTTAATACATTTGTACCTGGCTTCTTTTTAATTTTTTCCATTTTCTCCCAGAGGGTGAGCGCAGAGAGCTGTTTTCTTTCATTGGAGGTGTCCCATGGTGCCGGCCCTGGAGCAGCGCCGGCACTCTGCACCCCATGCCTCGGTGTGCACAGCCAGTGGGACGGACAGGTGCCACAGTGATGTGGCTCACCACAGCAACACGCCCAGTTCCCCATATGGGCCAACAGTAGCCACGCAGAGGCGGCTGGAGGCTGCCATGGTGATGACAGGGACCACCAGCTCTTTCAGAGTTACCTGAAGACAGATAAGATCGGCGGCTCAGAACGCTATGCCATTGGACAGAGATGAAATGACACGGGGAGGAACTGCGGAGGTTTTTAAAAGTTACGGCACAGACTCACTCTCTCTCTTCCCTCTGGAACTCTGCATCTGAGCTGCTGCTGTCTCTCCCAGCTAATCCGTGGAACATCATCATCATCCAGCACCCCCTGCTGATGCCCGTTTCCCTGATGATAGCTGTTGGACATCGCTACCGCTTTTCTCCATATTTTTGTTGTTGGGATTTCTTTTGGTAATTAGTGTTTTGGTGAGGTTTAGACTCAGGGATTCCGTCACATCGGGGGTGGAGCCCATCATGTGCCGGGGGGGAGAGGTCTAGTTATAATACCCTGTTTCTATTATCACACTTGTACACACATTATTATCATTTATACTCCCGTGTAATAAATCCTGTTACATCTCCAATGATCTCTCATCTAAGGATTTGTAACTAACCCTTTACTTGTCTTAAGCCAAGACACATTCTCAAATACATACTTATCCCAAATACTAGAATCCTGAAATTTTGCTCTTCTGCTTATTTTTAGTGTGTTTTCCACCCAAGAGACATGGAAGAAATAGATGTCAACCTGCCTTACCCAGCCTCCACCATTCAAATACAGCCTTAGACACTTGTTTGCAAATTCAACTTGTCACGTCTGTCCAAGCTGCTTCTGATAGGGAAATAACAGTGCTTTTGCAAGTTAAGGTAAATGTTAAAAGTTGTATTGTTAAGCGACTTTGCCATCAATTTATTCTTTGTACGGCTAACAAATGACTGGTGGAAATATCAAAGAAATCAGGTATTATACAAGACACCTGGGCAAGACCAGGAAAGACACTTACCAGTTTGCTTGTTTTCTTTAAATATTGCTATACACTCTAGTAGCTTAAAACAAATGACATTGATTTCTTTAATATTCTTTGCTTCTTATGGATGTAGAATTTATTTACCTGTGTGAACATCTTCCAGCTCAACTTTTGGCAGTGCTCACCTTTCTTAACCTCAGGTGATAACTATGTAGAAATTAAAATCATTGAGGGCATAACTTTCAGTATTTAGTCAGTCATATAATAAAGATTTTGATCCATATATACATATATATATATATATAACCTTCAGTTTTATCACTGATTCATCAAATTTTCTCAAATATTTTTTAACATCCTCTCCTACATATGCGTCTAATCTTTCAATGGATCTTCGTTTACCTGAGCCCCCTTCAGCAAGGTTTTAACATTGTGGTGATTCAGAAGTGTCACTTCACTTCGCCACTCTTCCATTTCTCATTTTCTCTTTTTTTTCTCATCGTCATTCACATCAAACCCAAGCAGCCCAGACACCTGCCTGGTGTCAATCCTTCAAGAGATACTGTTGTTACCTGATTGGATACTTCTTATTGGAAGTCAAATATTTTTTATCTTAACCAATCCCTACTACTTGGTTTTAATTCTTATTGTTATACATTTAAATTCCTCTCTTGGGAATAAGTGAATTCCAGAGAGATAACGTAAACCTTCATTTTTTGGAATATTATAGCCTAATCTAGACAGTCCTGTGTAAGTTCTGACACCAAGAATACTTGGTAGTGTCCATCCTGATATTTTCAAGACCCTCCTAGTTCCAAACCTGATTCTCAGCTCTTGCTTTCTTTATATCAGCTCCTTTGATTTGGATTTTAATTTTATGCCTCTTTCTGTGCAGCACGAAATGTGCTGTCTTCTCACTAGCTTGTCTTGTGCTCCCACAAGTTGTTTTTTTTTTCTTCTCTGGAGCAAACCTGTTCTCCAGCTCTAAGTTCTCTGTTTTCCCTTACAGGCTGCACAAACATGTTTGGATATTCACTTTCTTGTTCAGGTATTTGCTATGGACGTTACTATGCCCAAAATTCAAGAGATCTGCAACTCAAGCATATTGCCAAGTGTTACATTTTCCCTCTGTTGCACATACACAGATCCTGAAGCAAAGACTGTCACCACCTTTGGTTATGCTACTTGTTTATTTGTCTCCTTTTTAATGAGTTCCAGTTGATGTCTCTACAGCCAAAACCAGTATGTGTGCTTGTGTACTGCTGCCAGGGAAAGGGGAGGAAATGATACCATTGAAGGTTTTAATAAATTAAGAGTAATTCACAGGACTTGGGCTTTAATGACAGGCTTTTCTTTTTTCTTTTTTTTTTAAAAATGTTTTCATGATGAAGGCTTTATCAAGCTCATGAATACACAGTATGTTGAGTCTTGAAACAATCATTCATTATAGCAGAGATTCATAAATCTTTGGCTTTAATTTTCAGTATATGCATGTTAATATGTATTCCTTTGTGGGAGAGGGCTAAAAGGAACCCTGGGATATATGTATTAGCTTTTCCCTGCTTCATTTTCTTTCTTTTTTTTTTTTTTTTTTTAATGCTGCAGAAAAACTACTATCAAGTTAAGATCTATGCAGCAATAAACTTTTGCCACTGGCAGGAATCTAACAGTCACAAACAATTAGTTCTTTCTGTGAATGGTTCAAGGTTAATTTTAGCCTCCTAAACTGCTTCCTGCCAGATCTGATAAGTTTTCTCTTTTAGCTCCAGCTGCCTGGTCCCTGATGGGATTGGGCTACAAGGAAGATGGCATTATCAGCCCATTAACTATCACTAGCAGGAGAACTGTGATGTTGATGAATATTGATCACCTGTTCCACGGGGTTATCAGATGATGCTGAGCAAACCTGATGCTTGATTGTTTCAGTGGGCAGCTTTTATTTTTTACTAGCTGATGGTATTCTCTCCCTGACAGTGCCCATGGACAAGAGAACCACACAGCAGGGCATCTCTGCTTTTGCCATCAATGGGTTATGTTTGAGTGCAGAAAGAGATTATAGTTAATGATTTGCCCTGACTGGGTCAGTGTCTGGATACAACCGATGCAGCTGTCTCCCTCCCTTATCACATGGCTTTGCAAAACGTTTTTACCAGTGAAGCAACAAAAGTCCTAGAAGGTTAGAAAGGATTGGGAATGGACTTTCCGACACTGGTGGGATCCATGTGATACTCGCTGAACTGTGGATGGCTTGTATCAGTGTGGTGATGTAATCGTGTCTAGAGTGGGTAGGTGTATTTCTACTGAAGCTGTGTCAGAGGAGGTTTAGTTTGAATATTAAGAAAAAGTTTTTCACACTGAGTGGTAGGGCATTGGAACAGGATCACAGGAAAGTGGTCACCTCGCCTATCAGAGTTCAAGAAGAGGTTGGACAATATTCTCAGGCACACGGGGCTAGCCTGTGCAGGGACAGGAGTTAGATTCAGTGATTTTTGTGGGTCTATTCCAACTCAGGATATTTTGTGGTCCAAATATATGTGGAAGGTCTACCCAGTGGGACAGCAGTGTGCAACCTAGATTCTTACACATACTTGAAATCAGAGGGTATACTTGGTTCTTTTGCTTTTCATAGCAGATAATTATAAAAAACCCTCAAACTCTATATATTGCCAAGTTTTTCTTTCTAACAATAGTAGCATTGTTCAGGGCTCTGGAAACTAAACAATACCTGTTGGGCTTTTTTTCTAAAACAGTCTGGAAAAGATAAATATTTTTTTACTTTTCAAGGCACAGCAGCAGTGAGTCTGGAATTAGAATCAGGAACAACACATTATTTACTAATACAAAAAATATCCAGTTAAGTAAGCAATCATTTGATATATCCTTTATTTTGGATATAATTCACCCATTTATTTCATTACTCAGGCAGTTGCAATTCATTCAAGAGACATAGGGGGGGAAAAGACCATATCAGGGTCACTGTATTCAGACAAAAAGTATTGAACAGATATGTCCTAGGAGTAAATGATGCCATAGAATAATCATGGAAGAAAAAAGTGTGACAGTGTTACTCTATTAACAAGAAGAAGGTCAGAAATTTTCTCAGTCTTTTTTTTTGTTTAATGGTGATCAAATCCATGATATTATAGCATTAGATTTTCTATTTAAGATAAATGATTCCTCTTTTAATATTAAATTAAATGCCTAGCAGATTTTTTTTAATCTTAGTAATAACTGTTGTCATTTAATTTCATAGTTTTAGAGGACATTAGAATAAAGGGATTTTTTTCCTTTTTATTTATGCTTCTTTATACAAGCACCTAAGAGATAATGTCTTAATATATAATTCTAGTCATGGAAAATTGTAGCAGTGGTCAGCAATTTCCTCAACTCTTTTTTGCAAATTAGTCAGGGAGATAGGTATCAGTTCTATCATGTGAACATACATATATGAGTGGTGCAGGAAACAAAGGTTGCAGTGTCTGAAATGGAGACAATTTCAGTGTTGAACTCTAACTTTGGAAACAAAAAAATCTGAAAAAAATTTCCCAACTTTGAAAGAAAAATAAGTTTTGTGACCTTCAGCAGAAGGAAGTTTTGGAAAGCTTGCAAGCTCCAGGTGCTGCCAACAGGCTGTGCCCTGCAGGCAAAGCTTCCCCAGTGTCATGGGAAAACCATGGCCCCTCCAAAATGCCAAGCATTGAGAAAGCAAGCTTGACCATTGAACTTGCACCTCTGCTCTGCTCAAAATGCATCAAAACCAACACGCCTCTACAAGGACATTTGTTTTGACATATCAGCCCCTTTTATAAACACTTGGTTTTCTGTGAGAAAATATCTTGTCAAGAGACCTGGTTCTGCAGTGTTTAAACTCAGCAACATTAGAAAAATGCAGAATGGTAGGTGAGAAATGGGATAGGAAGAGAAACAAAAAAAAGAAAAGAAAATACAAAAATAGTGTAGGGGTTCATTGTTTTTTAAATTGGTTTGTTGTTTTTGGGGGGCGTTAGAAATCAATAGCACTGTGATGATCTCAGTTATTCAGTAGAAATACTTTTATGAAAGCGCAGAAATGTAAATTGAAATGCTCGGCCGCCAGTAACAAATGTGTTCCTCTTGACTGTGGATTGTTTTCATACTTATAAATACGCAGCCACTGCTTAGATGGGCTTTGCATCTTCTGGAATCTTGGGGTTTTTTTACAAAACCAAATACCACCAAAACAAACACTCCTCCCTCTCCCCCCCCAACAAACAGACAAACAAACAACAACAAAATTTAAAAAAATCTAAAATGAAAACCAAACAAAAAAAAACCCCACCACAAAATCAACTAGCACAAAAAAAAAAGGATTAAATAATTCAAAACCAATTTTTGTGTCTTCCATCCAGCCCCTTGCTTCCTGCTATCTACAGTGGTTTTGGTTTTTTCCCAGTTTGTATATCTGCAATTTATCAGAAGATGTAATTATGACACCTAAAATTTGAAAATCACAAAATACCTCTTTTGATCAAGTATCACCTGTCATAACAGAGAAAATCAAGAAAATATCAAGAAATATTTGACAGAAATGCACTTCTTGATTTTTTGACAATTTCTGAATGTATATTGCAGTAACTCCAGTTGGATCCCATCAAGATCCATACCAGCTTTATAGAGTTTACATATCCGTGTCCCTCTGTATCTCACAAGTCATACAACCTTTTCAGGATTGTCAAATGCTATAAAAGCTTAATTTAATTAATACTTTTTTTTTTTTTTTTTAATGCTAGAAGCTGTTCAGACCATCAGAAACCAGTCTAGTATTAAAATGGAGTTTTACCTTGACATAGCATTTTAAACATTCCAGAGAAAAAACAAACAAACAAATACACTGAATATCCTTGCTGAAAGATTAAGCCTGGACGCAGGCTGTGTTTCCAGACCCAACATATTTGAGGGTGCATATAGTTGGCCATAAACAACTGACTACTAGCAGTTTTTGGAGGAAGGACCAGAGTACCTGATATTCCTGTCATGGCAATACAGTTCAGTATCACCTCAGGGAAGATGATGGGACACCCATGGGCTGTTAAAGAAAAACTCCACAATCACATAAGAAAAGAAACTAGCAAAACCAACACCCAGACCCCACACTCCTCACATACTCATTTTTATTTTGCATTATGTTTCCCCCTCTGTCTCAGAACAGTGAAGAGCAAGTGTTGGGTATATGGATGCAGTCAGTATTGCCTACTGGTTCTCATGAACTCTCTGTGAGTCCAACATACCAGATCACACTCTGGAGGTGACTGAGTTCTCTGTGCAGTCGAGGAACAATGACACAACTGGAGCTGTCTCTGGAGAATGCAAAGGTTGCTTCGTCATCTCATTAACTGTGTGACTGTTACTGATGAGAGACCTCAGTTAGAGATGTAAACAGTGGTGCAGAATTCTCTCCAGTTCACTGATTTTCCATAGTTCAGCTTAAAGAGAAAGAAAAACCTGTCACTAATGTGTTAGTTTCTGTAAGAAAAGAGAATACAACTTCCATTTACCTTACAGTACACATCCAAGACTATTTCTATGGAAGAAATGGGAGCTGTCACTCCCATGAAAATATTCACATCTTCCAGATATGCCTTGCCGTAATCTGGCTAGTCCAGCTTCCAACTGAGCAAGAGCAATTCATTCATCCTGGAACAGCAGCGTCCACTTACGGCATAATTCATAAGCAATAACTGTTATTTGAATTCATAATTTTTTTTAATGTGATTTAGCTTTCAAGGGCAAAGAAGCACTAATGTACATTAAGTCAGGGGAGAAAAAAAATCAAAACAAAACAAATTCCAGAGAAATATGATTGAGGTTATTGTGATATTTTACTCTCTTGTGAATGTCAGTCTACATCACAAGATTCAGGAAGAGTGCTTGATCACAAGTTTGGTTGCAGGCGAAAGATTTCTTTAGCCTTTTGAATTTTACATTAGGAAGCTTAGAAGTTGTTTTATGCTCCCATGCTGAGCCTAGTAGAGGGTGTATGTGCATACTGGTTTTCTGGCCTGTGAATTGTCTTAAAACATATATGTTTAATGTTATAAAAGGCCACCAGAATTATTAGACACAATAGCTCAAGGTATAGCTATAAAATATATACTTCAATGTGACATTACACATCAAAGGGCTGTGATAAAGTAGGACTATGTAAACACATACTGGGATGATACTTTTGGGCACTTTGTGATTCTTGGGGATAGCCACGTACAGGGCTGAGAGTTGGACTCAACAGTCCTTGTGAGTCCCTTCCAACTCAGTATAGTCTGTGATTCTGTGAAATAAAATACAGTTGTACAGTAAGACTGTGTTACTCTGTGACCTCAGGAGTCCTTGTTCAACAGGCAAAAGGAATTTGTGGTGAAGTGATGATTTTGAATGAAAGGCTTGGACATCCAACAGCATCAATCCATTTGTCACCTTTGGAATGTTTTCTACAGTTTGCAGAATCAGCTCTCATTTTTGTTTCTGATAGAATCATCTGTTCTGACTCTTCCAGTGGTAGAAATTTTGGAAACAAAGCATCACATTTCAAACATACGTACTTATATTACAGTGTAGAAAAAGGCAACCGTACACTTCTTAGGGTGCTGTTGTCCTACCTGTTGCTCTCTGCTTCCCTTTGGCAATAATTAAACTCAGCCCAACCAATTTTGTACATATAACAGGGTTCACAGTCACAAGTGAACCGGGTAAGAGGTCATGAGCATGCCACTCATTAATTTCTGTTTAATATTCATGGTAAAGTGATACTAATTTGGGAGTGGGACGCCTGCCTGTTTAATGACAGACAGCATTTCCTAGCCCTCTTTGCCTGTTATTGTTTCCTTTCTCTTTGCTATGGATATTCGTAGGACGATGTTTCAATTCAGATGTAGTGGCCAGCCCTCCAGTGGGGAAGAAGCTCCTTAGGAGCTAGCTATTCCACATAAGTCTCTGCCTTTTGATTTGGTGGGGATTATTATGCATAGGAATGCTTATGCAAAAAAGAACATTTCAGAGCTGCTGCAATAAAAGTTACCCGGCACAATATATCACAGTATCACAGTATAGATAAGGCTGGAAAGGACCTTGAAGATCATCTAGTCCAACCTGTAATCCAACTAACCCATCCTCTACATCTAGATCATATCACTCAGCACCTCGTCCAGCCTCCCCTTCAACACATCCAGGGTTGATGACTCAACCACCTCTGCAGGCAACCCATTCCACATCCGAATCATTCTTTCAGTAAAAAATCTTTTCCTAACAGAGGTGGAAATTTAAAGAGATGTACTTAAAAAATCTCCTATGAGAAATTAGGAAAGATTAAAGACAAAATAACCCTTAATAGTATAAAAAACTTTGGCAAACAGACACAGAAAGATAGAGCTTTAGAAACAAGTCCCTGTATTAGAAAGACATAGAGAGAAATCACTGACAAATTACCGTACCCCTACAAGTGCTGGGAGCCTTGGACAAAGAGTGATACTGCTGCCTTACATACGGTGCCATCAGCACCAATGTTCTTACCTCAGGTAAGTACCCTAACTATTTGTCACTTACCAGAAATTCACTTTAGCGCAGCGGTGAGTGTCCCTGCCTCTCATGTGGGAGACCCAGGTTTGACTCCAGCCAGGGAGGCAGTGGTACCATTTAAGTGTTGGAATGGCATCCTAGCCTGCATCAGGAACAGTGTGGTCAGTCGGTCCAGGGAGGTTGTCCTTCCCCTGTACACAGCGCTGGTCAGACCTCATCTTGAGTACTGTGTGCGGTTCTGGGCTCCCCAGTTTAAGAGGGATGTTGAGCTGCTTGAGAGGGTCCAGAGAAGGGCAACGAGGATGGTGAAGGGACAGGGCAGGCCCTATGGGGAGCGACTACAGGAACTGGGATTGTTCAGTCTGGAGAAGAGGAGGTTCAGAGGTGACCTCATTGCTGTTTACAACTACCTGCGGGGAGGTTGCAGCCAGATGGGTGTAGACCTCTTCTTCCAGGCTGACGACACCAGAACGAGAGGGCACGGCCTCAAGCTACGCCAGGGGAGGTTTAATCTTAATATTAGGAAGCGGTTTTTCACAGAGAGAGTGATTGCACATTGGAATGGGCTGCCCAGGGAGGTGGTGGAGTCGCCGTCCCTGGAGGTGTTTAAGAGAAGACTGGACGAGAAGCTTAGTGACATGGTCTAGCTGGGGGGTGTAGGGCTGGATGATCCTGGGCCCCTTCTGGCTCGGAGTGGCCTGCTAGACTGTGAGGGATCTAGGTTGGTGTTACTGCTCTGCGATGTGCTCTCGGTCTCTTCACGGGTGTTAGATGGTGAGTTGGACTAGATGATCCTTGTGGGTCCCTTCCAACTCATAATATTCTGTGTGTGATTCTGTGTGTGACTTGATGATCCTTGTAGGTCCCTTCCAACTCAGAATACTCCGTGTATATTCTCTGAAGTCCATCCTGCCCTAAGGAATCATTCTGGAAACATTTGATTGCAACCATATATTCCCAAGAGAAGCTTGAACAAGTCAGCATTTCCTTTTCTTGGCATCAAAGCTTTATCACCCAGCTGTAGTTGCCAAATGCATCAGAAAGGTTTGCAGAGACAACCAAAGAAGTGTACTGCTCATCCACAATCAAACCTCTGCCTCAACACCAATTGCAGGTACTGATAATCTGGTTGTGACTCCTTCCTACTCAAAGCAAGTTTAACAGCAGGCTGTGATGTGATCAGGGATTGGGAGAATCCGCCTTCTCCAGGAGGGCACCTGTAAAGGCAGTGAAGCACAGGGCATGTGTCCAGAGACGGACTGTCCTCTTTTGCCCAGGAGTACATCACTTGCATTTGTTGTTTCTTTATAAAAGTTGAAATAAAGCAAAAAGAGAGCAAAGAATTTTCTGACAAATTACTGAAATGGCAGAGTTTTAGCTGGCAGCTCAAGGAGAGCTGCCTGATAAGAACTGTTGTGAGGACAGAGCCGGAAGACATCTCAGGGCCAGGCTGAGAGAAGGCTGAGGTGAGTGACAGCCGAATGTATGGGAAGATGCATAGAAACATTTATTTGCTATGAAGGAATTTCTGCTTCTGCTCAGAATGCTAAATCCAAATGGTGGGATTATTTTGCTCATCAGTCCTACTAGCATTACTTCTATACCTAAATTTTCTTAATTTCTATGGAATGCAGATGAACATGTTTCCTCTGTTTCATTAGATTTGTCCTCAAAATCTAATATCACGCTTACAATAACTGAAATAATAAATGCTAATTGATTCTATAGCATCATTTCTGACCACGGTAATGGTACCTGGTTTTCATATCCATGTATATTTGTGAAAAAATTGCCCTTATGAAGGTCCCTGGCTATCACTACTCTCAGGCTGCCTTTCTATCTGCTTAATTTGTTTCTCAGACTTTAAAACTGACACATCTTAATAATCAACTAAACTCCTTAAAACCTGCGCATTACCTGTGTCTGTAGCCATAGAATAGAAGTTTTCCCTTCTGAATTAATCATGATCTGCTTGCAGCACCAATAAGTGACAACTTTGTCAAACGGTAATCCACTCATGAAACATGTAATGCTCACTTATGGAGTAGAATAAGTAAAACAAAAGGAAAACTACAGTAGCTGCAATAATGAAAACATTAGAATATACGTACATAATTTAGTAGTACAGTTATAGCCCCTCCATCGGAGGAAAGGGACAGGCAACGGCCCTCACAAAACCCTAACCTTGCAAAGAAGTGCAGGTCGTTAATATGCCTGCAGGCCATGCCCATTGCCCCTCCCCCCTGAACTCCGAAGGGCTCCGGGCTCATTTTTGCTTCTCCCCTCGGACTCTCTGAGGACGGGGCAGCAAAGGGAACCATTTCTGAGCCCCCTCTGACTCGGGAGACCCTCGCCACCCCGAGAATCTGTGGGCCTCTCTGGGCTGCCACAACTGTGTGCTCACAGCGCAAACCCCAGCGCCGTTTTCCCCTCCCCCTCCCCAAACCCCACAGCGTGGCAGCCCCGTGGCGCGGCTGCGTCGCTGCTCCCTCACCCCAGCCCATCCCTGGCTGTCCCAGCACGAGCTGCCAGCGCGGGACCACGCCAGATGGTTCAGCTGCGGTGCCATGGCCCCATGCCCCACCAGCAGCGTGGAGTTCAGCTGCGGTCCTGCGCACGTCGGCAGGGCCACGCAGGGTGGAGGGGTTCAGCTGCGGCAGTGGAGTGAGCATGTCCCGCTGGCCGCTGCAGCCAGCCCAACCCCACTTTCCTGGGGCACTGCCCTTCCCCGCCTCTAGCCATGGAAACAGTAACGCGCACCCGTGGGGGAGTCAGTTCCCCAGCTGTGCTTAGAGTGCTTAGAGTGACTCCTGGGCCATCGCCGTGGGGCCAGACCAGCACCACCCCATGGGGAACTCCCGCACCACCCCTCGGTGGAGCAGAGGCACTACGCATGCGCGAGCCACAAAATTTCACAAATGGTGGAATCAAAGCTGTGATAAATTCACATCGCAAATGCGCGAGGTCGTAATGGAGAGGTCGCGATGCAGCGGGGATTCACTGTATATAACATCTTTCAGTGATGATGCTCAATTTATTAATACTAGCATTTTAGAGAGGGAACAACACCTTGGTAGAGGTTTGAATGCCACCTGCTTCAACAGAGGGCTGCTAGGCAGCATGGCAATCAGCTTATCAGATATGCATGAAAGGAGATCATGGGTACATCACTTCTCACACTCTTCTATAAGAAATAAGGTGCCTGGTTTAATGGCTCCATGCATTTATGTTGTCCTGTTGCCATTTGCAAGAAAATGGGTTGAGAGCAGCCCTGAGGAGAAGGACTTGGGTGTGTTTGTTGATGAGAATCTCATCATGACCCAGCAATGGTTACTTGCAGCCTAGAAAATCAACAATGTACTGGGTTGCATCAAAAACAGTCAGCCAGCAGGTCAAGGGAGGTGATTCTCCCTGTCTACTCGGTTCTCATAAGACTCCACTTGGAGTACGGTATGCAGTTCTAGGGGGCTCAGCATAAGAAGAATGTTGAAGTGTGTCCAGATGCGGGTATGAAGATGGTCAGAGGGCTGGAACACCTCTCCTATGAAGACAGGCTGAGAGCATTTGCATTGTTCAGACTGGATAAGAGGTGGCATTGGGGAGACCTTAGAACATTCCTCAGTATGTTTAGATGAGAAGTTAGGAAGAAATCTTTTACCATGAGGGTGGTGAGGCACAGGAACATGTGGGTCCAGTGGAGTTCAGGATACCACATCCCTGGAAGTGTTCAAAGCTTGTCTGGATCGGACTTTGAGTAACCTGGGCTAGTGAAAGGTGTTCCTGTCCCTGACAAGGGGGGTTGGAACAAGGTGATCTTTAATGTTTCTTCCTACTCAAACTATTTTTTGATTCTGTGATAAGATCCAGTCTGATAGGTAATTAAAAGCAGAAGTTACAATATGACAGCTGTCTGATTCTCAAAATTTTCATATTCTAATTGAGATAGGTTTGGGGAGGGAACTTCCATATGAACAATGAAGTCACTTTGCAGAATTTTCTGCCATGCAAGGGCAGCAATATGGAAGAAAAACCATGTGAAATGTAATTTTGAGTAACATGACCTTGATTTTAGAAAAATATTTTATATGATGAATATCAAAGATTTCAGACTCCTTTTGGTTTGGGCTCCTAATATTGGTGTGATAAATGGGACAAGAGAATGATGACAATTCTTGGGAAGTTTAACAAAGATATAGCAGCATGAAATGAAGATGATGAATGTGGGAAAGTAAACCCAGGTCATAGAGAGGATTTATTGGCAAGGCTGTGAAGATTCAGACTGATAACTTCAGGGCAAATATGAAAAGACAAATCACAAGTATCAGGGAAGGCTTACATTTGCTCTTTTTAAACTTGAACTTTGCCACTGCAGAAATGAAAGAGCACGCCTCAGCATTTCTGCTGATTTCATATAAGTTGACTTAAATGACTAAACCATAACATTTTTCTTATCTTCATGCCTCCCCTTCCCGTGTTAATAATTACAAAATGCTCAAATTATTATTTGGTTACTAAAAAGAAAATAGAAATGTTAACTAAGGAAATATGCCAGAGGAAGTTTAGGCTGGATGTTAGGAAGAGGTTTTTCAGAGACAGAGTGATCTCTCAGTGGAATGGTCTGCCCAGGGAGGTGGTGGAGTCACCATCCCTGGAGGTGTTTGAGAGAAGACTCAATGAGGAGCTCAGTGACATGGTCTAGATGGTGGGAGGCTTGGATGGATGGAGCATGGTGCCCGTGGGTCCACACTTGTGGGTCTGATCCTTGGGTGGGCGTTCGCTTGGGAGTTGGACGAGATGATCCTGTGGGTCCCTTCCAACTCAGAATAACCTGTGAACCTGTGAAATGGACAAAAGAATTAATTAATCCTTGTCTCCTTGTAGAGGAAACAAAATAGAGAGAATTACCTGTCCTTTGATTTATAAGTCTAGAATAATATTAATTTTTCATTTATATCTTATCTTACCATGAGCAGTAACTTGTCAGAGAAGAAGTTCCTTCAGGGAATCAAAAGGACAGGACAAAAGCCTAAAGGGAGATTCTTTGCACGAAGGACTTAAAAAAATTGCCTTCAGTAAACACAGGCATTTTTATGTTATGCAAAGAGCATAGGCACCAAACCACCCAGCTATAAACTCTCCAAAGCTTCCTCAGATGCTGCCTATCTGCAGGATTTTCCATTGTCCAGGTATACAAGGACATGTGTACACCTGGCTTGCCCCACAGTATCCTCCTGTTCAGGAGGATGTGTTCACATTCCTGTTCATCCCATTCATGTGTTTTCACAGGAATGTGGAGACCAGATGCACAGGGTCATCCAAATTTCTGACCTTAAAAAAACACTAGGTAACCCTGGAGGCACCTTGTGTATTTCAGATTTATGCCTTGATACATGTCCAAAAATGCCACAGTTTTGGTGGGACTGAACATCTCAACACCATGTTCATGGGTAAGATTAGTTTTTATACAGAAAGAAGGCGTTCCTCCATCCATAATCTTGGAAGGATTGGTCTCATAAGTGTTAACAGAAAACACCTCTATCTAATCCACAGCTACAGGTACACCTTTTGGTGCAAAGGGAAAGAAGATGACTCATGCTTCATCTGTGTTGTAACAAGGTCTTACAAAATGCCTTGAAGCAGTTCCCACTCCGTCCTAACTGGTTTCCATATCTCTTCCCAGAAGTCTGTACAGAAATCTGTGCTTCTTCATCCTACAGAGAAGGGTCCAACCCTCTTCCAACAACAAAAGGAAGCTATGGCTCTCAGCCTAGTAGTTTGAACACTCAGTCTCTACTCCAAGCCCTCCAGCTGTTTTTTTATGTCTTTTTAAAAGATTATTTATTAGGAAACAGAAGCAAAGGTGAAAATATGTTGCAGGATTTCGCATTATTTCATGTAGGCATTTTCTAGTCTATCTCTCCATGGTTGGACTGTGCAAAACATCTCCAAGATCTGCATCTTTCGTCTGCTCATCAATACCTGTCTCCAGCATCTTTCTCTCTGTTTGGTTTTGCAGAATAAATATTTCTCAGCATTTAAAAAACACAACATCTTTATCAATAGACATTGAAAAGGCAGCTCAGGGTCACCATCTCTACTCCAGACTGGTTCTGTTCCTGTCAAGTGCATAATCAAGTATTTGAATAACTGCCCTTGTTTTGGTTGGGATAGAGTTAATTTTCTCCCAAGTAGATGGGACAGTGCTCTGGGTTTGATTTAGTATGAGAATAGTGTTGATAACATACTGATGTTTTGGTTATTTCTAAGTAGTGTTTACTGTAAGTCAAGGACTTTTCAGTCTCCCATGCTCTGCTAGCAAGAAGGTACACAAAAAGCCGGGAGGGAATGTGGCCAGGACAGCTGACCTGAACTAGCCAAAGGGGTATTCTACACCATGGAATGGTATGCTCAGAATATAATCTAGTGGGAATTGACTGGTAGCTGCCAATCACTGCTCAAGGACTGGTTGGGTATCTGCCAGCAGATAGTGAGCAGGTAATGAGCTGGCAGCTGTTTTTCCTGTGCTTTATTCCTCTCTTTGTTGTCTCTCTTTTCCTTACAATCATATTGTTATTAGTAGTAGTATTAACACTTTTATCTCAATTACTGTTAAACTATTCTTACCTCAGCCAATTGGTTTTGCATTTTCTCCAATTCTCCTTCCCATCCCATCCTGGGGACGTGACAGGGTGTGGGGTCTGAGAGTGGTGCTTAGTTGCCACCAGGGGCAAAATCATGACATTGATGACCCTTCCAGTGAATGGCTGATGATTTGATATGAAGGAAGGCAATGGCTCATGCTATTTCACAGAATCACAGAATTCTGAGTTGGAAGGGACCCTCAAGGATCATCAAGTCCAACTCCCAAGCGAATGCCCATACAGGGATCAAACCCACAACCCCAGAGCCAAGAAAACGAAATACTAAGGGCATGTTAAAATGGCTTTTCTTTTCCTACACTAGAGTAGCAGCACAGTTAAAACCAAAATAGGAGAATCACAATATCATATTTCTGAGAAAACCCTCTAGGATTCTTGTTTTGCAGATCAACAGCAGTGAGAACACAGGATATGACTTGTTAGCTGCATAATTTCCATTTAAAATTAAAATGTTGTCAATACTAAGTTATTCCTGGAACTTATGTACGTTTCCCAACCCAAATGACAACAAACTTCAGCTGTTATGCTTCTATGATCTTTCCTTCATTAAAACATGTAAATAAATGGAGTGGTAAATTATCTCATGTTTGACTCTTGTCTTGTTATTAATCTAGAGGGAGATAAAGTTCTTGGAACAAGGAACGAAAGATAGAGAATAAAAGATTATTGACTTATATTCAATTTCACTAACAGGATTTTAAAATACACATATATACATTCATTCTTTAAAACATGTTTTTGTAATTGCAGGGAAATGATCCTGCTATGACAATAATTTTATACCTTGAAGAGGTCAAGAAAACACCCTGTATTAGAGGTTCCCACAAATTGAAATTAATCCTGAAGGAGATCTCCAGAGTCATTACAGGAAAGAAATTTGCTGAATGCTGTTGCCATTAGGAAAATAAAATGAAGCCGTCTTTGTCCCTAACAGTTCATAATTCATATTTCATATGATGGATGGAAGTGGGATAAAGAAAATGGAAGAATAATGGATAAAGAAAAAGGTCCCTGAGGTTTATTTTTCAAGGTAATATGACAAATAAACATATATCTTGTGTATGTTGTATTAATTATGTGTAGTATGAAATTTTAGTTATGGTCTAACTAAAGCTGTGTGAGATGCTACCTCTGGCAGCCTGTTTTGCAGGCAAAGGACTCACAGAAAGAGGAGAGAAGCCATGAAAGAGTGGCAGTGAAAAGCCAACGGAATAAAAGCAAAAGTTGATGGGGAGGAGGAAGATGAGTGGGTAGGAACAGAAGCTGGTCTCACAGGACAAGGAAGGCTCATTCACAGGTTATTCCGAGTTGGAAGGGACCCACAGGATCATCTAGACCAACTCCCAAGCGAGTGCCCACTCAGGGTTCCAACCCACAACCCTGGAGCCATGGACACCACACTCCACCCATCCAAACCTCCCATTATCTAGACCATGTCACTGAGTTCCTCATCCAGTCTTTTCTTAAAAACCTCCAGGGATGGTGACTCCACCACCTCCCTGGGCAGACCACTCCAATGAAAGATCACTCTATCTCTGAAAAAGCTCTTCCTAACACTCAGTCTAAACCTTCCCTGGCATATCTTAAGGCCATGTCCTTTTGTTCTGGTGTCATCAGCCTGAAAGAAGAGATTTACACCCACCTGACTGCAACCTCTGTTCAGGTAGTTGTAAACAGCAATGAGGTCACTTCTGAGCCTCCTCTTCTCCAGGTTGAACAGCCCCAGCTCCCACAGTCACTCCCCATAGGGCTTGTTCTCCAGTCCTTTCACCATCCTTGTCACCCTTCTCTGGTGACAAGGTGACTACCCTTTCAAGTAGTTCAATATCCATTTTAAACTGGGGAGACCAGAACTGGACACAGTACTGAGATGTGACCTGATCAGCACCGAGTACAGGGGAAGAGTAACTTCCCTAGTCCTACTGGCCACACTCTCCCTGATGCAAGCCAGGATGCCATTGGCCCTTTTAACCTTTGACATGGTTTCCCATGGTAGGTTTCAGGAGAAAATCCCACAGCGTGGATTGGAGAGGTTCATTTTGTGTTGTGTTAGGAATTGGTTGGATGGATGAGCTCAGAGAGTGTTGGTAAATGGTGCCACATCCAGCTGGCAGTCAGTCACTAGTGGAGTCCCACAGGGATCGGTGTTAGGCCCAGCACTGTTCAACATCTTTATTGATGATATGGACAAGGGAATTGAGTCCATCATTAGCAAGTTTGCAGATGATACCAAGCCGGGGGCAAATGTTGAGCTGTAGGGGGGGAGAAGGGTCCTGCAGAGGGACCTTGATAGGCTAGAGAAATGGGCAGATTCTAATAGTATGAGATTGAACAAGTCCAAATGCCGATTTCTTCATCTTAGACATAACAATCCCATGCATAGCAATCAGTTGGGGGATGAGTGGCTGGAGAGTTGTGAAATTCCTGCCATGTTGGAGAAAGATCTATGTGCTGCACCAGTAGATATGTGACTTCCCCCGTGATAGCACCCTTCCTGCTGCTGCTGTGGGGAAGGGTCTTTTATTCCTCATGCTCCTTAACGTCTCAGAGCCCTCTAATGTCATCAGAGTGGTGGGACAACAAACTGGAGGTGCTGACCTCAGATTTGCTTTAGAGAAAAGGATCTTTTAGAGTAAATTTTAAAAGTTTCTTTCACAAAGAAACAATTCAGAAAGAATAAATACAGGCTATGACTATCAATCAAAGATCAACTAAATAATAAAATAATAAAAAACACAAGGCACTCAGTACAATCTTCTTTGGCAATTGGAAGATGAACAAAAATATTCCTCCTGGCAGATCAAATGAAAAAGCAAAAATGAAATCTGTCTTCTATAGCTACACTGGCTTGTGTCTTCAGTGTAGAATCCTTTTCTGTCTTATGAAAGAGGGCTCATAACAGCCATAAAGTCTAACTTCATTTCTGAAAAATAGTCCTGTGTCAGTGAAAAAGCATGGTTTGCACACAAACTCTTAGGGGTGGGGAAAAAAATCAAAATCACAACAAAACAAAACAAAAAAATGACAAAGCCCCCAAAACCTTCCTGACATTCCTGGCCATGCTGCCTACAAGAATAGACATCTGCCTCTGCATTTGTAAATGACCAAATAGTGTCAGTTGGCATTTTAATTTGGCAAAATGTGCTCAAGTAGGGCACAGGCTCAGAGTAGTTATTGGCCCATTGAAAATGTAATGAAAAATCTGTGCGCATGGGTGGATTGAAGATATTTAAACATGATGATTAAATGTAAAATGACTGTAGTTTAAGAGTCTGTCTCAGTGGACATATTTAGCCTTGTAAAAATTCCAGAGCTACCAGGCTGCTTCATAACTGTAAAAGAGAGAACAGGCAGCTGGCTGTACAGGCAACTGAGAGAGGATTGAACAAGCAACTTGGGATTGCACAGGCAGCCCAGGACTGTATAGACAACTGAATATCAGACTTATGTGACCAGGGGGATGGTGCAAATAGAACATGTGTTTTATCCTTCCTGTGCCCAACATGGAAATAAGCAACAAATGCTTCTCATGCTGGGTCAGAAGGAGATCTTGCAGTCCTTCCGTACCTACGACCAGCCACAGCTTCCAACAGGGTCTGAAGAAGAGGGTTTGTAACTGCTTACCAGAGGCAGAGAAAAGGGATAGGCCTCCCTCCTGGACATTTCTTCCTGGCTACCCTGAGTAAGGCATCTTTGAGAAACTGTGTGGTTTTGACCTCTCCTGCTCATCAGTCTCTTTGAGTACTGGGACTTTTGTAAAGGAATCATGAGAGAAGAATGAGAACTGGCTGAGATCTGCCTGACTCTATGAAAGGTCGGATGAGAACAGTAACAACAGTCACCTCTCACTCAAGAGTTTAGGAATGACAGCATTTGTCAGCATGATGCTCTCCAGCTTTCTGAACCCCTGGAGTACAAGGTGACCCAAAGGGCCAAGGCAGCTTTTTTTCTATGTTTTTGGGCAGCCATGTGTTTGTACAGCCCTAGGAGACTGCAAAAAGGTGCAGAAGTAGAATATTCCATTGCCTTCATTCCTTTTGCTGCCTACTTTCCCTGCAATGTTCCCATTAGTAATTTCAGCGTGGTCTTGTAGTCCACAGAGAATGTATGGCAGCCTTTGCTGTGCTGTGTCCTTCGTGCTTTGTCCAGAGCACCACACCTGCCCCGATAGAGACACCCAGTGACAGATCCTGCCTTGCACATCTGGGCGGAGGCAGGTTCCTCTCCTGGCCGCGTAATGTAACATAGAGCAGAAACAGATCCTTGTCTCACAGAGTAGATCCCAGAAGTCAACGGGCTCTCTGCACTCAGAATGCTGGTAAGCCAGAGACTTCGGAATCATGTGAAATACTGTAGCAACATCTCTATGAGATATCGGAGAAATTTACTTCATTCTCTAGCTTATTGTCTTGAATAATGTTAAATCAATTTATTTTAATGATTTTGATGGCAACAAATGGAGAAAATGGTACAAACACAGACCTTTATAATTAGACTGCAATCTTGTGCTTTTCTCCAAGTGCTACAGCCTATTTCTGAGACGTTCAATATTTTCTGCTTCCAGAGGCCTGAAATGAGATTTCAAGACACAAATCAAAAGAATTTTCTCTTTCAGCCTGTCTTGTGCCTAATGTTTTTTCAGTCTTAAGAAACATTCCTATAGAGTAATTTATAAAGCTTTTTAGCTTCAACCAGCCCTGGAGAAGCACTTTGGATGCTGGTCAAAACATTTAAAACCACAAAATACTACTGGAAGTTCCTGTCAAAGAGTTACAGTAGATGGTTTGCTATTGTGCCTAGTATTGATTTCACTGAAAACTGTGAAGATGCTGATTTATCTCAAATCAGTAAACAACCTGAAATTACATAGAAAAGTCATAGTTCTAAAATCAAGTAAACACCTGAAGAGCAAAAGAGCATTCCCAGATCATTTCAGGTACAGCAAATGTTAATGCAGAGGGCTTGACAAAGGATGTTTCACTCCTGTCAGTGCATTTGAAAAACTAAGGGGTTTAAAATTTTTTAAAAATATCTGGTTTTAAAAACTTGAATTTTAAAACATATTTGTCTTCAAGTTTTTCCCTCATTCACTATACTTCCTTTGAAGAGAGTAGGAGTTAGAATTTTCTGATTCTTGTGGCTGCTTTCCAGCCCAGGATATCTTATGAATCTTCAAGAAAACAAAATTCGAAGACAGAAACATGAAAAAGCATGAAAAATCACAAGGACAATTTTTTAAAGCTATTTAAAAAAGATCCTCACACATTAAATCCCTGCCACCTTCTCCTGAAATAAGCATGCAGAAAGAAAACCACTTTTTGAATGGCAAAAATGAAATGAAATAAAAAAAATTGAAGGATGAGAAAATCCGCTTTAGTACAGTGGTAAGTGTCCCCACCTGGCGTGTGGGAGACCCGGGTTCGATTCCCGCCAGGGAGACAGTGTTAAGAGTTGGACTCGATGATCCTTGTGGGTCCCTTCCAACTCAGAATATTCTGTAATATTCTGACTAAAAAATGTTCACTTCAGGGAATTATTTTATTATTTATTATTTTATTATTTATAGGAAGATTTTAAATGGTATTTTTCCCCTATTCATATAATGTAGGAAGAAGATTCTTAAACTATCTTCTTACTTTGTGCTGCAATGGTAAGCCTTGATGCAGCCAGCTATTTAAAGCCCTGTTCAGCCAGGCACTGTGTCTATTGTGGTAAGGTTGCTTAATTTGTAAGTTTGACACTAAAATAAAGCGGGGGGGGGGG